>JANHFX010003486.1:0-42471 GCA_027560015.1 Chloroceryle amazona | reverse complement strand
GCTTCACGATCTCTTTTTTCCCACGGTAGGTCGGGAACGGCGAGATTCGGAAGGTTCCCGTGCCGGCCAACAGGTACACCCCGCTGAAGGAGAACTGGATGAAGATCTTCACGCCGATTGTGGAGCACTTGCAGCTTCAAATCAGGTTTAACTTGAAAACAAGGAACGTTGAAATCAAGGTGAGAGGGAGAGCTCCTCCCGCTGCCGCTCAGCGCTGCCTGCTCCTGGTCCTAGACCCAGATAATGACTTAGGTTGGAACGCAGCGTTTTACAGCTATTTAAGCGCTTATGTGGCAATTTTAAACGAGCAGCTGTCTTTAAGAAGGACATTGAATCTTCTGTTTGAGGCAGAAGAAAGGGGCCTGCAATTTCGTAGTTTGGGATTGCACTGAGAGAGGGGAAGTACAGATTCTGCTCTTCTGCCTTGCAGTTTGTGTTGTTTTTGCGATTCTGTCCTAAAAAAAGGGTTTTCTCTATCACTGATGGTGGGGATTTTCAGCAGCTTCTCTTTTCCCTTTTCTGATGCATTCTCCTGGTTGAGGGCCAGCATTCTAAAAAAGCACAGAGTGTGTTACAGGGGTTTTTCAGTAAACCTCACTACCTGCATGGGCCTTTTTTCTTATGGTTAGTTGGCATATCTTAGATTTTCCAAGTCCTGATCCTATTTTCAGCCTTAATTTACAAATGTAACTTGTCTCACAGACTTGTCAAGAGACAAAGGACCTCAGCGCTCTGACCAAAGCAGCTGACTTTGTGAAAGCCTTCATACTTGGGTTTCAAGTAGAGGTGAGTCTCCCAACAGCTTGATTGCGGGGTTGCCTGAGTCTGCTTGTGCAATGGCTTTGGTTTCTCTGTGCCTTACAGTAAGAAGGAAATAAAAAGCCCTAGGTGGTTTTCTAGAAATAAATTTGTTTTAAATTATGACTGGAGTGGAAGTTTAGTTTCTTAAGCTAATGCAGGATAAATAAAGCCAGGAAGTTTCCCTCCATTCAAAACTCAAACTTCTCTTGGAGGAAACAACCCCCCTTTTTGCAGTATGGTAGGGGCTGTGTGTTGCTGCAGACCTCTACTGACTTCACTCATAGAGTTGAGTTGGGGGTGAATGTGGGGGTATCTCAGCGTAGAATTCTACACAGAACTAAAAATTTATATTGCTATTGAAAAAAATAGTCACTTGAACCTGATAAGTATAGAAATACTTCTGATGTCACCTAAGTCTAAAAAAAAAAAAAAAAAAAATCAATCATCTTGACTCTCATTCTGATAATGGATCTCTCCCTATTTCAGGATGCTCTTGCTCTCATCAGATTAGATGATCTTTTCCTTGAATCATTTGAAGTTACAGATGGTAAGTGGTTTCCACCGCAGTGTAAGTAGCTGTGCACACCCTCAGCGAGGACGTTTGTGTTGTTTCTCTCCCCTTGCTCCTCTCATGTCATTTATCCTCCGGGATCAGGAAAACCTTCATGCCCTTAAACAGAATTATTGTCTAGGTAGAGGCAGCTTGAAGAGATTGTAATTTCTCCAAGATGCACCCCCTGCCATTTATCCTTCCACGTATGTCACTTCGTCAGTGATTTATTTTTTGTGTCGCAATGTTTAAGCTTAAAGGTGAGGTGGAGCATTTTGGTGAATACATCTGTTAAGATTTTTAAACTGGAAGGGGCTTTGTTCTCGATATGCTGACAGCAAGAGGTGGGAAAGGGACAGCAGAAGCATCGATTTCACGTATTATTGGGACTTCTCGGAGTCCCATTTAGAGCGATGGGTTTTGTTTCTGTTCATTTAATTGTGCACACGTTGGCTTTCTTTCCTCAATCTTAACTGCTCCCTAATGGAGTGCCCTCCAAGATAAGAATTTCACTCTGATGCCAGAGACCTGAGGGTCACGTAGCAATGGATGCTATTTTCACTCCTAGTCACATAAGGTGAAATATTTATCTATATTTCCCACAGCAAAGTTGCTTATATATGACTAAGAATAGTTGTTTCCAGTGTCTCGCTGAAGGGAATCATTAAAGAAACACAGACTGCTGCTGTTACACTGAGGACGGTGTTGTTCTTCTTTTAGTCAAACCTTTGAAAGGAGATCATCTGTCAAGAGCCATCGGGAGAATAGCAGGGAAAGGTGGAAAAACAAAATTCACTATAGAAAATGTCACCAGGACACGAATCGTTCTTGCTGACGCGTGAGTATTGACTGCCTGCCTTCTGGGCAGAGAACAATTCCTGAGCTAATTCCTCTTCTAGGAACAAAGGGAACTTGAATTTTTTGTAACATTTGTAGAGCAGCAGTAAGAGAAATAAATGCTACTTTTAAACGTTATTTCAGTATTTGACCTTTTGTTAGGAGAGCAGCACCAATGGCACCAGCACACCTAGAACTGAGGAATTCCACCCAGTGTAAGAATTTCCTTCTTGGGAACAATCAAAGCTGAACCCACCAACCCTGCAACCCATTTCTCCTCCTACAGCTGCTGCAGTGTTACATTTGCAAACTGTGAACTCTGTTTTTAAAAGGAGTTAGAGGAGCACAGGGTTTTATGGTGTAGGTTTCCTAATTTTGAGGTGTGGGATTTTTCACTAGAAAAATTAATATATCTAACCTCCACCTCTGTCATCACAGAGGTTTGTTGATTTGGTGTTTGGGTTTTTTTTCCCCTCTAACTAGTGCTACTTCACTTTTTTACAGGAAAATTCACATTTTGGGATCTTTTCAGAACATTAAAATGGCACGAACAGCAATTTGCAATCTAATTTTAGGTAAGTCCCATTACCTGATCTTCTCTCTGACATAAAAATAGATCTGCTTTCTGTGGGTCTTACCTTCTTCCTTGGCTTGTCCACACTTGGATGGGGAGCAGGCAGCTTGCTGGGAGCTGTCTTGTTGCCCTTCAGAAGGGTCCGAGGAAGAAGTGGGGAGCCCAGGGCATGGTTCCAAAAATCCTCTCCATGGTGCGAAAGGAAGACTTGCTCCTTTTTGATTTAGCTGCAGCATTTCCTGAAGGGCTATTCTGAATGCACTGTCTAGGTAAAGTCAAAGGCAGCAACCCCCTGGCAGCAGAAGTGTAACTGTGCTTGCAGCAATAAACAAGGTGGCAATGGTTGACCATCCTTCTCACATTTGGGCTTATTTATCCACTTTTAACAGAGACATGAGGGCAAAACTTCTGTTTCTGTGACATAGATGACCTTGTGTGCCAACTGAATTTGTGCTTTCTTCTTCAGGAAGTCCTCCATCAAAAGTTTATGGCAACATTCGAGCAGTAGCCAGCAGAGCAGCTGAAAGGTTCTGAGCTGCAGGGCAGCTACACCACCAAGGACTGGGGCTGGGAATCATCGTTTATGTAGGCACAACAGGCCTGGAGTTACAGAAGCTCTCGGTCTTCTGCTTGGTTTGGAAGTCCAGAAGGAAACTGGAACTGTTGAAGCAGTCAGATTTCGAATCGTACAACATCACGTGATGTGAACACAAATTTCTATATAGTCATTAAAAAATATTTTAAATCAGTTGTGTCTGTATGAGAAGTACAGGTACCTGGTTTTACTGATCCTCAAACAAAACTATGGCTTCATTACTGGCTTTCTGAACATAAAGCTACTAGAGACTGCTGTGAGGACTTAACTAGGCTAGTTGCTCCAGGCTCCAAGGCTCTCTTAAGTGCTCATAACCACACATGGATCAGGATCTTTCTGGAGAAAGGAAGAGTCAACCAGAATGCAAAATTCAATGTCGGGCTGCCCAGCAGGTCTGCTGCTGGTGGAACAATGCATAACATAGAAATGGCTAAGATGACAAAGGGGTAAAGAGCGTAATTTAACTTAATCCTAGAGTCTGTAATAAAAAAAATGCAGTATTGTTTTAGTCTCTTGGAAATGATCTACAAGGGCAGCCCAGTGAAGCTAAAAGCTGCCAGGTTAAGTACTTGCCAGTGTATCATCGCCCAAATAACTGCACAGTGCTGGCTCCTTCCACATGCATGCAACAGCGTAGCGGGGAGATGGCAGACCAGTCACAGTCCCCATCTGACTTAAATGTGGGCCCTGTTCTCCTGCTCCAACAGGCAAAAACTGGTTACCCCATTTCCCGCAAAATAATTCAATTCAGGGTTGTGAACAAAACCCAAAACTGAAATGAAATGATCAAAACCAGCAAATTGAGTAAGCTGTTCTTTTAATGTCCTGAGTTTCCAGTTCAACACCGTATTGCATGAGATCATTATTGTAGCCAAACTGATCCAAGCCTTCAGTTGCTAAGGGATTTAAGATTGGCTGAGTTACCAAAACATTCGGCTCTCAGCAGCTGGAGTTCCCCGTATAGCGTGTCCGCTTGGAGCGGCTCAAGGGAAAACCGTGCACCTACCGGGTTAGCACAGGTTCTGTTCACTGGCTCCTATGTCCTTTATCTCAATTAGCTTGAAAGATGGGAGAACGAGGCAAGGGTAAACCAAGCTGAATCTTTATCCTAAAGCAGCTGTGTAGCAATCCCAACCAAGAGCAGCAGAGAGGGCAGTGTACAGAAGGCCCTAACAACTGCACCGCGAAGACCAGCAGCAAATAGCTTCTGTAAGGGATGTACCTGCTACAGGGAGGATTGTTTTCACCAGCAGGGGTCTTAGACCTTACCTTGAGAAAGCTGCTGCCTTTCATTCTCCACCTACATTTTAAGGTTAGGGGTTGGTTTGGTTTTTAAACCGCCCGTTACTCGCCACAGTAATTTTTAATTTAGTAGGATTTTAAACAAGGTATTTTATTCTGTTTGGATATTTGGCAGAGAACCAGATGTGCCTTTAAAAAATAAGAAAAACCAAACCCAAAAGAGCAGAAACACCTCAGTCGTGTTGAAACGGTGCAAGGAAGCCTGTGAAGTACTGAGGGGCCTGTCTGCACCCTCTACAGTTTTCAGGAATTCTGTCTCATCGAAGAGGGGACCAAAACTATGAGCAGCAAGTCACCTTTCTTTAGAGCACGGTGCAGAGCTGCTTTAATTTGAACAAGAAAGGTCCAGGTAAGTACTGAAGCACTCCAGCCAAGGTTCAAATATTTTATTTTGTATTCATATAGTATGAAGTTTCTTACAGTTCCCACAACATATGATGTAGCATGCAGAGGAAAAACTAAACATTCAACATAAATCATTTTTCCCCACACAGACTAAAAAAAAAACCCAACAAAACAAAACAAACAAAAAAAAAACCACCAAAAAAACCCAACCAAACAAAAAAAAAACCCCACAAACAAACACCTCATCCCTCCCCTTCCAGTCCCCCTAAGGAAATAACATTAGCACTAATTTCTATAATGCCAGCCAAGATATGCACAAGCAAGTAAGAGAAACCAAAAGCATTTGCTAAAATGTTTGTAACAAATACTTATGTACAAAAAATTCACAAAAGACTCGTTCCCCCTTGAAGCAGAGCACATGGCAGTTGACACTGGAACAGATAAAACCACTGGCTGGGGTTATAAACCACGTACTGATCCAGAGGAAGAAAAGTTACATGTAGTGGAGATTCTTGTTTTGAACATTAACATTTACCAAAGTTTGGCAACATTATCTTTTAAATTATGCAAATTATGTAAACAAGAGGAACATTTCAAATCGATCTACATGCAAAACTTCATGTCATGCAAGGACACCAAGCACCTGGATTTCTCTCTCACAGACAGAGCCCATGATGTGCAGCACTCAGTTGAAGGAACAGCTATGGCAGACAGGTGCTCGACTGAAGTAGGTTCAGACAACCTGCGCTTCCCACTGCTAATTATAAAACAATTTCTTTTTTAATAGAAAAACTACTATACAGGAAAGATGTGTACTGTCCTAGAAAACATAGCAAATGTTTTTCTTCTGGCCAATAGTACCATTGCAGAAAAGGGAAGGGATGATATAAAGTTGTAAAACGTGGCTCGCTACTTTTATATCACACAAATGTATCAAGTTACCATCCATTACAAATCATGATATGGACAAATCTAGAAAAGAAAAAAAAATACCTCCAGTCAACGGACTGGAGAGCCGCAAGAGGTATAAATTTAGATAGCGTGAAGTTTTCCTCCTCTACGGCACAGGTTAACAGATTTTCCCCCTGTACGAATCCTATATACATACATCTATATAAAATATTACCAGTTAGTTATGCTACCTGTAGTATTCTTTAAATACAGAGGGGAAACTATCATGGTTGAAACAACAGGATTTAGATGCAGAGTTTAAATGGCAAGAACTTTTTATCATGTAAGTACTGTATAAAATAAGTAGATGGGAATCCTGCACAGTTACGCTGATCCTAATTTCATTAAGCTAAGCGCAAGAGAAAATCGTCATTGTGTCTAACGCCTTAAGCAGCTGTATCTACAAAGAATCCAGAACAGCAGACTTGCCTTAACTTCAGGGCAGCTGTAACTGCTCCCAGTTCCTAGGTGAAGAAATCTAGCGGCCACCAAAGCATTCTGCGGTTACTTTACGCACACAAGGGCTAATTCTTGGCAGTAGCATTAAACTATATTCTCATATTAATTAGAACTGTACTAAGTTATTTAGCAAAGAGACACAGTCCCTGGTAATATATTAACAGGTATAAATAAACTTAGTCTCCTGTGTTACAAAAAAAACCAATGTAATTAAGGTGAATTAATAAGAAGCAATGCTTTGTCAGCCAGTCAATATATAGAAACATCTGAACAGTCACAGGAAAAGGAAGAGAGTTGACCTAACACCCAGTTAAAATTTTACATTCTTCTACTATATATATAAAACTGTGTGAAATAAAAGTAAGGATGTATATCCATATATTGAACTGTTAATATTCTGCTTGGCACTTTGTACTCTAGTTTTGTTTCTGAATCAAGTATATTAAATTAAAGCCCACCTAGCTACTACATATAGAAAGCTACATATATATCTATATATAAATACACACATATATATAGATAGATATTTCCTTGTTATAAAAGATGAAGAAAAATAAATTAAAAAGCCAACCCCTTCCCTTTCTCCACCACACTGATATGCTCTTTCCATCTTTGCTGTCCTTCAGACTTTAAAGTGCTACACTGAGTTATTGAGAGAATAAAAGTTCAATAACACTTAGTTGGCTTCATGAGGCTCATGTTGGAAAAATGTGGCTTCACAGAGAAAAAATACTTCCATTTAAATACACAGAGAGCATTGCTGGACGTCTTGAGCAGATCTTCAGAGATGGAGAAGAAAGCAAAAGTGTTGGGTGGTGCCCTACAGAGTCACACGTCTACAACCATCTTTTTGTGGATATCTAGGCCTCCTACAACCTGGGAGAAAAAAAAATGTTCACTGAAAGTTAGCAAGACAGAAAGAACCCACTTTATTCAGAAGATGCATTTCAGTTGCTTGTAATTATTATAGTATTTCCCCGGTCTCTCCAAACCAATTGACATTTTACAAGTACTGTGAGATACGTTGACAAACTACATATTTGTTACCCAAGGTAGTTTTATTAATACAATGTGCACACTGAAGGGCCTGAAAAAGCCTAAATTACACCATTTTGACTCCCCCAGCTCATATTCTGGCCCTCTATCATTTCAGCACGTTAATGAAATGCTGACTTGACTTCTAAACCACCTTTTTACTGTGAGTCTCCATGAGAAGCAAAAGGCCTTTGGGAAGGTGTCAGGGTATCTGACAAAACCACACACACACCAGAAGAACTACATGCGTTCACAAAGGCGTGCGGTTCAGGTGCAGAGAAAGGAAAAGCAAGGTGCAATGTCAGAGGAGCTTTCTATAATGCAGAAACAAAATTCAAAGGCTGAATACCACAAACAAAAAAGGTATTTTCACAGATAGGTAACAAAATTCAAAGCAGGTAAAATGCACGAACGAGGGAAGAGATTGTAAGAATGAAAAGCGTCTTGTCAGGACGTCAACAAAAACTGGAGACATTAAAAGGAAGGTAAAAAAAAATAATCAAGCAGCAGTACAAGACAGGAAGTCTGGGCAGAAGCCCACGTCAAAAGAAAAGTAACATAATTATTTGATAGATGGCTAGAAGGCAACAACCTAGTGGAGAAAATAAACAGGTATTTCACTAATCTAGGCATTTGCAGGCTGCAGCTCATTCCAAGTTCATTGCAGATGACAGGCATTTTCACAACACCACAAAAAAGCTAAATTCCACCCCAAAAAAAGGCAAATAATAAAACCTTTTTGTTTTAATAGTTTTGGGGAGGGCAGATCTATTTTTCACTTATCTTAGAGCTTGCATTGATCATGAGTACAAACAAGTTATGTTTGAAATGAAGTTGTAAATTAAAAGAGTAGGAAGCAAAAACAATGCTTGAGCGCCTGTGGGTTCGCACTGTGCTGTGCAGGTGTACGTTCATTAATACACCATCTAAAACTGGTGTAAACTCATTATTGCAATTTTCAAAATGTTCAAATTTCAACCTGTCATTTACTCAGAAAATTTAAAACTTTCTCTCAACTAATTGAACAAATGTATGACACGGGTGCAAATTAACCACTTTAAGTCTCAAGTGCTACGCTCATAAAACGCCAAGGTGCTAAAATGCACCGTTCATTCGTCCTTTCTCCAGAGCAGCACTCGAGGAGTTACTCTCCCTGTAGCTGACAAATCCCCTACCCCGGCCCGGGTAAAATCCCTGTCTTCTGCAGCTGGTGATAATCTCCCCCAGCACTCTCCACACCCTGCAAAGATAAACCTTTCTAAAGTGATTTGGAACAGACACCTCGTTTAGAGCCTGGGAGATTAACCTGAAGTTCACCCCTGTAGAATGTGCCTCTCCCCTCCACTCTCCACCCCTCCAGTGAAGGTTTGTGAAAGAGAGGTCTGCTAGAGCTCTGCTATTGACATACTTCAGTTTTACAGCTTTCAGGTACCATCTACAACAAACCCGCGTCAAAAGATGCCCATTGCCAGATCAGAAGAAACACTCTGCTTTCATAATTTTACCCTTTACACTGTTGAGCATTTTTCTTTTCTTTTTTAATTTTATTTCAGTTCCAAATGAGAAGTGTTTTCTGTAGAGGTTACTTACAGCACAGAATTCTTCAAAGGATATTCTTCCATCACCATCCTTATCTGCATTAATTATGGTTTTATCTACAATTTGCTGTAACTGAGTGTCTTTGAGATTGTTCCCAACCATCATCTTCAGCACCTGGAAGAGCTCTCCATTTGAGATATAACCATCTTTGTCCATATCATAAATGCGAAAAGCAACTGCAGAAGTAAAACGATCTCTGTAAAGCTTCCAGTAACAAATGCGGTCAGAAAAAACAATAAGCATTCATCAATACTCTCTGCATTACCACTAAGTGATGACAAAACCCTGCACAAACTCATTTCTGTTTCATTCTGAAAAACATGAAACATCAGAAAGAATGCAACAGATGGTGCTACTATCAAATTTCAAGGAAAAAAAAAAAAAGACAAAAATCTCACTTTAGAAATGTCAGTTGAAACTGGCTTAGTACCAGCAGTAACAGAACTTCATTATGAATGCTGAACTGGACAACCTGCACCGCCACACACAAAGCATGCTCACTTGAAAGCAGAATGAAATTACAGAATACTTACACCTCAACTTCTGTTCTTTATCTCCTTTGACACTGAACTGGGAGACTCCTTCTATAAATTCTAGAGAATATAAGAAAAACATTATTTTTTAAAAAGTGTATTTTCTAATAAATCAAGGAAATCAACATATGGGAATTTTTAGAAATTGTAAAAATAACTGAAGTTATGCTCAAAACTTTGAAATATTGCCTACCTCATGACAGACAAGTGTCCACATACTTTGATACTTTAATGTTCTTTAGTGGAAAGTACTCCAAGCCCAATACTGCACTCACTGAACAGACTTGTTCACACCAACATCTGAGTGATTTTGTCACTAGACTTTCAGAAGAATCTGATATAAACCTCCATCAAGACCTCTACTGCTACCCCGCAGTGGGGTTTCTAGTTGTACAGCTCCTAAAAGTGGCTTCTCAACTTAAAGCAAGAATTCCAGTACAAGTGATAATTTCCCATAAGCAAATTTCTAAACGAGTATCTTTCTATCAGAAATGGGATAAAAAGAAAAGTTACACTGTTTAACAATCAGATATCTCAGAAGCAAACTCTTCAGTTGACAAAAAAAACAAACCAAAACAACCCCAAACCCCAAACCCCAGGGATGTGATGCATCTGGATGAGATTCTGTAACTAGGCCTCTTTAGAATTTTGGAGAGTAAAAATGACAACAGTGCAAAACTGCAAGCTAAGCAGTAGTTGAGAATCAATACATCATTATCTTGAAAGGCCTGCTACAGTTTCAGCAAACTTTGTGAATTTTTTCTCTATATTTTCTCAATTCCTCTACATCTCAATATCTCAATTCCTCCATAATTTAATGTAACACTTGACTTTTTTCCCTCTTAATTATTACAGATAGATGTAATAAAGAGTAGGTATTTCAAGAAAAGGATGTGTATCTCCTCACACCAGTAATTTGCCTTGTCATAGAATGGTTTGGGTTGGAAGGGACCTTTTAAAGTGAGAGAGTCCAACCCCCTGTCATAGTCAGGCACATCTGTCACTAGACCAGGTTGGTCAAAATTCCCATCCAAACTAACTGAATGCATCCAATGCTGGAGGCACCCACAACTTCTCTAGGCAACCTGTTCCCCTGTCTCACCAACTACATCACTGGTTTTCTTCCTCCTATCCAGTCTAAATCGGCCATCTTTCAATTTAAAACCTTCTCTTTGAGCTTCCCTCTGAGACAGAAATAAGGAAATTAAACGAATCAAAATTGGTCAGATGACAACAATAAAATTCCCTGCCACTTACTGCAGCACCATCGTTTCACATTTACACAAAATTCATTTTGATAACTTTCTGTTCCCACCCAAGAGGAACAGCTCTTGGTAATTATATGAAGCCCAGCTCAGCGTCACATACAATAAACCATCGTACTTCATCACTGCCTTCATTCACACGGGAACTGGGGGCAGTTATATACAACATTTAGTGCTTTGGAAACTGTTATGAAGACTCCAAAATGCAACATGTGAATTGCACTGTATTTCTCCAGACAGAAGTATAAGGGGTTTTGTAAAGGTTAGAAACTTTTATAAGTTAACCCTTTATTTTCAAGGTCAGCCTGCCATTAAAAATGAGATTTAGTAACTTGCCCAATTAAAAAAAAAAAAAAGATCAAGACATTGATTAACCCTTTCTAGTCATGGGTAATAAGAAATCATAAGTATTATCTTGAACAGAAGTTACAGACATTATCACTTCTAAGGATTAGAGACTACTTTAACATAAACTAGTAATGAAGGTTTTTAACCTGCTGGCCCTGTTAAACTTGAGTATTTAAAAATAAGTCTAAAACTTTGGAGAAATGTACTAGACCAAAACTTTGGGGCTTTTATTTTTTTTTCCACTTGAAGATCACCAAAAGAATCCTGTAAAGGAAGTATCAGCAGAAGGCTGGCCTACTTTCACAATTTAAAAATCTATTTTCAAAACTAATCAAAAAAACAGATCTGTAACATTTGGATAAACACAACTTATGCGCACACACATTCTACCCCTTCTTTTGCAGCCTAAGAATATACTCCAGATACCACCACAATGAAGAGTCTGAATTAAGTGTGCTTCACGAGATACTTTATGAGTAGTCCTAAATCTGTATGACCTGGGAAGCCATTACAAAATAATGTGCTCTTTGAAGCATTTCTTTCAGGAGTGAATTACCCTGATGCACTGGAGAAACTAGTTTTACTGGTACTCTGTTTCACTAGGCATTAGAACTTTATTTTTATTAACAAGTTTTCTTCACCCTTCCTTTCTCTGCCAAAGTAAAATGTGAATTGCAAGGCTCTAGGAATTCCAGTAAAATGCCACCAGCTGTCACAGAGCACTGCAGCTTACCTTTGAAGTCCACTTCTCCATTTCCATCTGTGTCAAATATATCTATTACTCGCTGTACTAATGGGTTTTGTTGCAATTCGGGTAAAGACATGAACTCTTCCACGCTCAGAGAACCAGAGTTGTCCAAATCAAGTTTCTTAAACCTCTTTCCTAGTCGCTTTATCTCATCAGCATCAACTGAAAAGGGAAAGAAAATAAGTAACAAAAACCCACAACACATCTATTCTCAGAAAGGCTTCAGTAAACCCTGTGCCAGTTAAGCATGATGAACACTTCATTGCCTTCCTAACAGAATTTCTCCTACTTTATTACAACTACTAAACACTCATGGAAGATTATAAAGATAACATAAAATTCTGAAGACAAACACAAGCCTTTTTATTTTTTTTCAAATAAAGCTTACCTTTTTTCCTCCCCGCACCAGCCATAATACAATTACCCTTGTGACTCACTAAATACAACACGCTGACACAACTTTTTTAAGGATCAAGAATGCTTAGCTAGTCCTTAGTCAGACAGCTCTTAAAAATACCAGGTAGGAAGAAATTAAAGAAGAGAGCAAGTTTCCTTTGAAGGAACTAGCATGACACTTCAACTAGACTAACATAAGTTAGAAAGACAATTCTATTAATAAATATATTAGCAAAGATAGTGCTTCCTCAGCACCCCAGACAGAGGAGATCCCCTGGGATACATGCCAAGTTAAGCAGGTTAACACAGTCCCACTGTTGACCAGTTATCACTCACCCTACTCAAAACATCACCCAGACAGAGCAAAGACAGTTGTTTTTTCCTCCATCTCAGCCAGGAAACAGACATACCTGTAGCCATGACCTGCATACATCTATTTTCTTTTGGTCCCAGAAATTAAAGCACATTCAGGTTTCACAGCAGAACAACTTCACCTATCCACTTCAAAATTAAAAGGGAACTTCACTTAAAGCATATACACAGCACCCTACTTTACATCTCTGATTTTGCCAGGAATAGACTAAATCTGTGAATCTGTAAACGCCACTAAATCTTGCACTCTGTTAGTGCTGAAAAGCTTTGAAAATTTTCCCTGTAACAACCTGAAAATTCCCCATCAGCAGCTTGATTTATGATACCCGAGTTAGTTCACAAATTGCTCACCGTGTTTGGGTATGAAGGAGGAACTGAACTTCTTAGGAAGTCCTAGAAAGTGGCCAGCATACAGCAAATCACACAGCAAACATATCTTACAGGTTCTGAAGCTTTCTAACTCCCCATATCAACTTCTTTCCTAATATGAACAATCTCCTCAACATTTCTTAGCTCTGTTTAGTGTGTTTGCTCCAGGTAAAAGAAATGGTTTCTTAATTTCTGTAAGGCACATCCATGCCACCTGAGCCACTTCACATCACCTTAATACTTTCTGAGGCTTTTGTGTAAGAGCAGCATAAAACCAAACAGCACTTAGGCTGTATGTAAGGTCAACCAACAGAAGAGCTTTGTGTTTGGAGATAGGAGCCAGTTCAGAGACCTGATGCTCCACCAAAGCAGTAAGAAGCCTTCCCTTAAACTTCTTGATACCCTTGTCTAAAAAACAACCAGACACAAATCCAGAGATACGCACAACTGCAGAATTTGAGAACAAAAGACAGAGAACACGCCAGAAGTCCAGAAACACAAGACGATTTCTCTGTCAAGATTTATTTTGCCTGAGTAGTAAATGCTGACATTCTGCAGTTAGTCAGTCTTGGTAACTGCTGGCAACTACAGAGGCAGAGGGCTCTATACACCCAGAACAGTTTTCCCATTGCTTTTTCAGCAAGTGACAGATCTGACTCTGTCTCTAGGGCTAGAAAAATGAAGGCTAAGCAGAACTTGCAGCAGCTTAGTTTCCTCAGTTTCCAGTCTGCAGTTTGGCATTTCCATTAATCAGGCTCTCGACAGCAATGAAGCCGTGTTCCTTTTTCCACCACTTCAGACGTAAGCCTAGAACATGACTGAAGCTGTGCCCTTAACAGAGGCACAACAACACTGCACCACAGCATCAAGAGCCCATTTTCTGTCAGCACAGCTACACAGAAAACCCTCTGGATGACGCAAAAGGAGCTGTGTCACCATATGGTAAGCTATATGTAGAACATCATCGTGAGACTAAAAGACAATATTTAAAAGAAAATGGCAAAGCACAGCTCCACTGGCTATTAGCCCAAGTAGTTGTTTATGAGTTCCGGGAGCACAAAAATGCTTCTCACCAATGTGCTGAAGGAAGGTACTTGCTAACTATTTACAGTAATGTATACAAGGTCTTTCCCAGCCATGACATCAGTCTCACTCTACTTTTATTAGTCCTGTTTAAGATGATGTCCTAGTCCAACCACAACTTCTCCCGCTTCCTTACCTGGACTCAGAAATCACACCATCTTTCAAATACCTGGCCATTATTTTGTCAAGACAAAACCCTCACAAATGATCTGGTTGTGAAATCAGAAGTTTGCAAGCGCATCTTGAACTCATGCTGGGAAACCTTAAAATAAGTTCTGTGAGGCTTACTATCAGAGCTATTTCCTACTGAAAAAAAAACAAGACTGATAAGAGGTACATACATTATTTATGAAATTAACTTTAAAACTAAGGGGCAAATTGCAAGTATTTCCTATAGTGTATATAATGCACCTTCATCCTCTTACCAGATGAGTGAAACCTCGCTCCCAATATTAACAGACAAGCCCTGATTAAAACTGTAAGAGTATAGACCTCTAAAGCAACTTTAAATACTCCAGAGTTCTGCATTTCACAAAATCACATTCAATAAAAATGAAAGCAGCATTATCATAGCTGGATGTCTTCTCCCTTGCCACACAAACTAATGAGTGATTAACTGCAAGCCTCGAAACACTTCTAACAAACTTCAGAGAGCCCTAAGCATCAGAACACAGCAATGACATTGATACAAATCAGGATGTAAACAAAGAGATGCCTGAGTAAAGACTGAATACCAGCAGCCATTAGATAGCATCATTTTCTCAGAGCCCCAAAGTAGCATTAAGCAAGTCTTATTTTCAATCTATTCCCCAGTTTGGGAGCTCAAGTCTATATTATTTCTCCTCACAAATGAATAAGCAAAGACTGAAAAGGAGACTGGGAGTTCTGTCTATGTTCTGCTATTCTGTGGAGCTAATTAACATGTATACAAGTCAGTCAAACACTGCTACGTAGCTTTAAATTATTACAGCTGCCACAAAGACAAACAAGACCACTCTGCCATCACACTGGTCTGCTCCAGTACAGATAAGATCTTCCACACAAGATGTGCAAAGAAAATAAACTTTTGCCAGAAAGGTATTTTACCTCAATCTAAACTATCTCCAGCAGAAACTACCATCTGAATTTAAAAATAACATTTTATTAGGACATTAAGACAGTGGTCCACAGCACACAGTGTTAACAAGCAATGCTACACTGAAAATACATCTTCTGCTGCGAATAAGACCTGCTGATCTGTTAACCAGCCTTGCATTTGCAAGGTTCCTGAGCTGGAAGGACTGATGGTGGCAGTAGTAAACAGAAGACTGAAGCTCAGGAGACTAGCACAGAGATGAAAACACTGGGAAATCCAAAGGAAGTCCAAGTCCACCATAACGTAAACAGGGTGATAACATAACTGAGCAAAATAAGGAGGGCTGGGCTCTGCTTACATCATTTTAGGTCCAGTTTGCCTGTGACTCATCACACAGTGGTCTGAGCTTCCTAGAGCTCTGTCTGCAACAAGTGTTCCTCCAACCTCAAACCCAAGTTACCCTTTTTTTTGTGCTTTGCTCACCAGCAAAGACTGGTGACATGGGGCTCTATACCTCCCGTGCTTTGCAGCAGAAGGTATCCCATCAGCTCAGTACTGATGCCCAAAGTCACAAACTTCCTAACTGGCGAGAAATAATACCTGCTAAATGTTTTCCTTTAAAAGGCTTTGCTGGTAGCTCTGTACAAACATCAAACTACCCACTGTTTTAAAGCACACAGTTATTTATGTTTACCCCATAAAGCATTTAAAATTTCATTTATCTTGTAAGTAACACAAGACAGGGATTTTTTAAGCAGTTCCAGAATGAATTATTTTTGGATCAAGAACTATCAAGCATTTTCAAAAGATTTCTCTTTCATCCATGTATTGAAATTCTACAGCAAACAATACCTGCTTTGTATCTTGAATTCATTTCTGTACATCAAAAAATATGATGAATCACCTTAAAATAAGAACTCCATGCTTCCAAGAACGCACATGTAAATGTTCTGTGTAGCTCCCATTTCAGTACAGCAGCTTTCTTTTTCAGCTGAACACTCCCCAGTACGGTGATACATATTGCACTCTTTGTCGCCAGCACAACAGCAAGGGATGATGCGCGATGTTTTAAACACTCCTTTGTTTCAAGCTGTTTACTCACGTAACCAATGTAAAAAGCATTCAAGCACTCAAAAAGTTCCATTAAAAGCCAATCTCCAGAGCACAATGTGCTCTATGTTGAAAAAAATCATTTCAGTCAATTTGGTTTAATATTTTTTTCTAGTCAAGTTCAAGGTGCGTGGCTAGTTTGTTATTAGTATGTCAGTCAAAAGTAAAGAATGCCTTAAAAATACAGATGTCTATGAAATATGCTACATTAGGTGATATTTTAGCAAGATAATTGCACATGTATTTAGAGGCTCTATACATCCTTTACTGCAGAGTGCACAATACTTACGCAGCCATCTGCAAAGTGTACGAACCTTAGGAAAGTTGTACATCTCTCCGCAGAGAGGTGCTGGGCACTTCTGAAAACTGCTTACCCCAATGTTTAAACCTGTATTTAAAAGGTTGGCTTTTCAGATACTCTTAAAATACTGGCTCAAAGTTATAACTAACACAAACCAGACCAAAGCATGGTCACAGAGAGCCTAGTTTCCACATGTTGTCTCAAATATGAGATCATTATAAATAAGATTATTGCTAAGATATTAGGAAACAAAAAAAAAAAAAGATTTTTTTTTTATTTTTTCCAAATAAAATACATTCTGAAATTAATTTTACATGTTTTCAGGTTAAAAAAAGTTTTCCCCGTAAGAATGATTGAAGAGATCTCAAAATAAAACAGACCTTCAGCAACAACTCTCACCTCTGTCTACAGTCCTGTCTGATTCACAAATATAATGTTTCAGAGTACCAACCAAGACAGCCATTTCAGTCCTGGCGATCAGATTTCAAAAAGATGACGCCCTTGAGAACACATTCAACCACTTGACTTGTCTTGTATATGCTTACACACAGCTGGCCTAATCCTTTTCATGACTTCAGATGTGTCAATTACAATTTCCTAAGTTAGAAAAGATAGTAGTCTCCTTATCCTAAAACCAAAACATACTGTAAGAGAGTGTTTATACTATAAAATACTAGAAACTATTTTGTATTATAAAATATTTTACTATAAAATAGCTTCCTTCAGGGCTTTTTGCTATGATAAATTTTTCTTATGGATAATTTGACATAACTTAGCTGACCTCAAATTTTCACGGTGTAAAACAGCACTAGATCTTCAGTAATTTCTCTGAGGCAGCACAGCTGAGAAACAAAACCATATTGTTTTAAGGTATCCATCAGTTTTCACTCACTAAAAATGACTAATGTTCTAAAATGAAGGGTAAAAAGAATACTCTCGATGATTTAATGGTGTGCATCGTCTGCACAGTATCCTGAACTCGCTTCCTGTAAATGCCAACTTTAAACCAAAATTTTTCTTATAAAGTGAGACACCAAAATAGCGACTGCAGTGCGAGGTGGACGTTACCAACCCAATGCCACTGTGCAGACAGCAGAAATATGTTACTGATAATTGACAGTCTCCCGAAAATCTAACCGTCAAAAATCCTTAGCAAATGATGTTCAAAAACATGGTCTGGTCTGGCCCCAGAAACCTTTCGTCCTGGCACTGACAAATACTTGGGTAGTGACAACTATTTGGAAGCAGTCAGTGTGAGCATTTAATATTTGAAGAACAAGGTAAATACTTCCTTAGTGGTCTTATTCAGATATGCTACTGTACACACATGCACCCCCAGAGCCCCCTGCTAGTTTAGGTTATTCAGGCACGACAAATCTTTAAGCAATCACTTAAATCTTTAAGTGCAGTCACTGCAGTGATCAGGCACAATCAAGCAAAAGGAAGTCTGATAACTACATCTTCCCCAGTGCATGCAGTTATGTTGTCCAGGGAAGCAGATGACTTTGTATGCACTCTGAGAAGGGCCATCAAAGCAGGAAATGCTTTAACCACGTCAAACCAACAATATCCTCAAGAAACACTATAACCACAGAATATAATATGGAAATCTTATCTTTCTCTGCAATAAAGGGGGGCAAACAAGCTGAGTAATCAACCTTTAGGTTGGCAGTTGCTGCCAATGAATATAGCTTGTCCTTGAATCAAAAGTTAAGGATAGCAACAGGCTGCTTACAGCTCTAACAGAGACATACCTAGTTAAAAACCAAAGCCTTCAGAAGCCAGTTGTCCCTATGGACCAACAGACCAATGGAGCAGTAACCTAAGACCGATACATGGGATTCAGGAAAACACTACTGCAGTCTTCATCGAATATGAAGCTTCCACCTGCACATATGTATGTAACAAAATATACACTAAGCCTAACACAGCAATGCAGTGAACAAGATTCTCAAGTGTTCACAAACTGATTACTCAAATTATAATCTGTGTGGACACAGGTATTAGGCATAGAGAACTAGGAAATTACTAGCTAATGACCCATTTCTCTGAAAAACATATTTAGAAAAAGATCCCTCCATGATTATTTATGTTACCACTTGACTTAAGAGAGCTGGAGCTCAGTCATGACTCACTCTGTGAAAGCAATCTAGAAGACAGTCTCTATCTCGAAGAATTTAGTATCCTGTTTGAAAATAAGATCTGATTCACCAAAGAGGAAGAATTTTATCAAGCAGTCCATACATACACAAGTCTACACATGAGTTACTGCTCAAGAAAAATACTCAAGTGTACACGTAGAATAACACCACAGGGAGAGTTCACAAGACAACACTTTCTTGGTCAGCTTCAGGCAAGAAGTACTTTGTTAGTTATGTAGGCTAGCCCTGTGAGACAGAGCAATGAATTTTATGTTCACGTGGCCAAAACCAAGTAACACCAAGTGGCTTCTCACCTAAATGCCTGTCTGTAAGCATACACAGGAAAAAAAAAAAAAAAAAAGCTCTTTCAGCCTCAACCTCTTTCTTCCAAGAGTGCAAAGACATCTTAGGTAACATGCTTTGCTCCTAACACAGCACATACTGCCCCAAAAGCTATTCCACATCTCTGAGGAGCAGGCATTGGGACAGATGGAAAAGCCCCACCAGTTGAACTACCAGTTACAAAGCTTCACTGTACAGACATCAAAACTAGCATTAAGTTTGTTTCGTATTCTAATAGAAAAAAATAATTTTAAAGATATAAGGTTTTTTTTTTTTAAACATGGACTGATTTTTGATTGTACAATGTAACAGCAAAAGCTGTATTTTTTTCTAAAGGTAATCTTTCACTTCCTAATTTTGCCCTTTTGGTTAGTATATAAACTTTTGTTTGTCAAGCACTAAATTCATACATGAAAGTTGTGCATCTCAATCTCCAAGTAAGATTAACCCCTCTAACAATATAATGTACAAATTAAAAAACTTACAGTGCGAGCACATTTCCAAAGGGTAGCTTGCCTCGTTTCCCTGAAACACAGAAATAACAGAACAAAGTTGCAATTACTCCCGAGTTCGCTTAGAGGAACTATTTTAAGTTTCAGCAGTGTAAAGATCTCGGGCAATACAAGTTAGCTGCTTATTTTTAAAAGTATGTATTTTAAGCCCAACAGCCACGGACAGGGTTTTATTTGGATAGGCCTACGTTACCCAGGCACACAAAGAAATCTAAAACCATTGAGAAGCACCCACTGATAAGAATTCCCCTGAATATATCAGCTGTCCACACCATGATGAGAACTTTAAACTCATATTCTAAACTCCAAAAACCAATCTCACCACTTACATGTTGTGCAAATGCTACTTCTGAAGTTAAACTATTTCAAGAACTCACATCATCTGCTTTACCATTTTATCCACAGGAACAGACACATCCTTCTGAATTACGGTGACAAACCTTACTCAATTCACACAGAAAACTGCAATATATTTTTCTCCCCAGAGCCACCTGCCCACTCACCCCAAAAAGGATTCACACAGGAAGAATGATGCAAAATGTGGTTTACATGACCAGGAGTTCAGATGTAACAGCTTTACATTTAAATACTTTTGCAATGTACTATGGTCCTGTTTTGTAGCCGAATGGGAAGTTATACCAAGATTTTAAATCCTTGCTGAATTACAACACAGTCATAGCAAGAGAAAAAAAAATAAAATGGAAGGTACCGACACTTTGACTTTCCACATACTGATATCTGCAAGTGCTGCAAGAATAATGCCAAAAGACAATAAAATTAAAAAGTTGGTATTTTTCCCCCAAACGCCTCCCTTTGAGCTGCAGAAGATCACAATACACACATGCTCAATATCTGTTTTGGAATCAGTCAGCAAAGGAGTGACCAGATAACTGAAGAGATTTAACACCAAACATTTTCAAATAATTATTTTAAGGGACCATTTTATACAAGTAAACAAAAGGTATTTCGATGAATCTATGTTGTGCTCTATTCAGCAGTGCTTCTCTTACAGTGTGAAGAGCAAAGGATTCCATAGCTGAGCACTTGCACTGAAAGACTCCTTAAAATTATACAAAATTGAACAGACATACAGAGATTACATGACAGAAGAAAAAAAAAAAAAAGGAAGAACTACATTTAGCCTGGAAGCACACAACTGCATTTCCTAATAAGGACAGAAAGGGACAGAACAAACATCTCATGAATCTAAACATGTCTGAGAGAAGATATGTTGGGAGAGGGTGGTGTTCTGACTTTTTCACCTCCAGAACACATTCACTTTGCTTATGCCCCCACAATCCACAAGTTCTCTTGCTACTTTTACATTTGCTTTATAAGCAGAGCAGCATAAGATTCAGCCATAACTTCTTCCCCAATGTCTACTTAGTGCAAGACAAAGTAGCAGAATAGAAACGTAGACAAGGACCATCAGGTCCCTAAAACCTCCAAGGCATCACTAAGATATTCCCCACGAGACATTTATTCTACTGCAGCAGTGAGTCCAGTGCCACATGGACAATCTTCAACAGAACCCAATCAAAATCGAAGTCTCAGACAAAACAGTGAAGACCAAAACAGGCAGTAAAAGCCCAGTGTATATGTATGAATATAACAGGGTAAGGGATTTTAACAGGGGACAGCAGAATTTTGAAACAAGAAACAGGAACCAGGGGATCCAGCTAGGCTGCTCAAGACACGAGGTCATGAAGAGGCAAGAAAAACACCAGACTGGAAGGCTGCAAATTAAAGGAGAAAGTTGTATTAAAACTGGTGCACTTATGCACATGCACACACAAATACAGAATCGTAACTACAGCAGAGGACTTTTCTAGGCACTTACATGCCTGTTCAGGTGCTGGGAGAAAGTTAATTTCTCAGTTCTTCAGGAAGTTAATGAACAAGCTATTAAAATCTATCTGCCTAACATCAAATGCTTCTGAAAACTGAGCAGGAAAAATTCATAGGAATTAATTTCAATTCATGAACTGAGTAAGTGTAACATTTGTAAGGAGTCTAAATGTACATGGTAAACTATACTCAAGTTATTTAAATGAAGTAGCCTCAAAAAATATTTGGAGAGCAGAGAAAAAAGTAAATTAACCTCAGCACAGTTTTTCTGTGAAATATTTACTGCCAAAAAAGAATACTTACCTATCCAGGACTGGAACTTGGATATCTACAAAAAAAAAATTGGAAAAATCTAGTAAGTGACAATGTAAAAAAACCTTGATTATTCATTATTTGCTACATAGTATTTATGTAACATATTGAAAAAAGTAGTTACCTGCTGTTGATGCAATGAGTGTTCATCTTCACAGGATAATCCAAAAGTCTACTAAGGCTTTTTAAGATTTTAATGGTGGGGGTTGGGTTTTTTTGTACAAAAATGTTCAAGCCGCTCATGCCAAGATTCCTGTTTGCACAGCTGTGACCTGGACAAAGACAAAGGTGTTCCTTTGTACCAAAGATTCCATCCTCAGAGATGAAGATTAATGATTTGGTCTTGGGGAAGGCATTTTTCATCAGATCCTGAACAGCAGTACAAAAAATATCATTTATTTGTCCCCAGATACAATCAGTATGTATACATGCTCTATGAGGGACCATATAAGCCCTGAGAAACGAGTGCTAAGTAGGCTTAGTATTTTGTTGCTGTTTAAGAACAGGTACATAGCGAATAAGTTGTAAGGTCTAGAGCTATAGCCACATTGTGTTGTGAAAGCAAGTGGGGGGAAAGCACAGCTATGAGACTTTGAGAAGTATCAAGAGAAATAAGACAAATCAGGTACACTTTTTCATCTGTACACTTTTAATACACAGAATTAGCACAGTTTAACACCAGGACTAGGAAGCATTCTAAGGATTGCTGGAAAATGTTACTTTGTGATCAGATGTGCTAACAGAGAATTTGACATTTATTGCAAAAGATGATCATAATTACAAACCTTATTCATCAAAATAACACTGCACTGACTTCTTTCATTATAGTCTTAAGGAGTATAACCTTAATATTGTGTATAAAGACAAAAATCACTGTAAAAATCTCCCACAGTCATTTCACCCCGATGCAGAGAAGTTGATTTATACAAATAAATACGTAACACAGTTTTCATAGAACTCTTTAAGACTACCAACTGAAACTCGCTATAATATTAGCATTTCCTGCCAGATACTTATTTACCCACCTCACACGAAGGGAGAGTATCCTCACACATATACCATATTAGCACATTTAGAAACAAGTGACACATGGTTTGTTGAAGAAATGCAGCTTGTACAGCATCAACACTCCACAACAGATTTACTTGGCACTTACGCCCAGTATGAAACATGCTTTCCTCAGCTGCATCTGGATATTACTGCCACATTGCTGAAGTTCAGCTCTTCTCTCAGATTATACAGTTAGAACAAGTGGTGGGAATACTAGGGATATTTTGAATAGCCATAACCTTTTAGACTAGTCTTTACATCTTCTTGAATGTTGTTACATCCCTACAAGTTAATTGCTGGTTGAACAGCACCAAAATCTGACTTAGGGACAGAAATAACTACAGATCAAGGGACATTCCAGAGTCCACTAACAGAAGGCTGACCAAATTCTGAATACTTCAGAAATGTCACTTTACTAGAGAGAAATCACAACATGTCAGTAAAGCATTGCAGAAGTTTATCTTTTATTCTCATTATTCTCCCTTCCTGCTTACACAAGCCGTGCCTTTATGCCGATTAAGGATAAGCTATTAATGGATGTTAGTCTTTAGATTTGTCCATAAGAGTGTGTTTCTTGAGTTCTTGCTTTAGCAGTTCCTTTGTATACTAATCACTCCTGCTTCATAAGGTCAGTTTTGTATGTGCTCCTCCAAGGGAGGATAGTTGAGGGCGATTATCTTGACAAGTTTCCTCTTAGTGAAGGACAGGAAGAGCTGTAGATAGAAGATAAAACAGGAAATTTGCAATTAGCGAAACTAGCAACAGCACCTAAATTTTTACCCGAAGTTGTTTATACAAAACAGCTTGTACACGATAAGACATCAGACTGCAAAACACTTCTGCACACATCAGGAAAGCACACTTTCTAGATCTGGTTGACTGTATGCTACTTTTCAGCATGATATACCTCTTTCTGTAACTAGTTCAGAGATTTAAATTGCAGTGTCAGCCTTCAATTAGTTTTCTGCTTTTATCAAAGCAGAGAATATGTTTAAACACTAGCGAGTCACAATGTCAGCTTAGGACTCATCTCTAATTTAGTCCTCAAAAGGGCGAACGTGAGGCACTACAAATAAAAATGAACTCCTAGAGTTCAGGAGTTTGACTTAGATTGTTTCAAAGGTTTTGATTTGTTAGCCAGACAATGAATTAAATCAACAGCTGGCAAGAAGAGTCTTCCAAGATCTACTTAGTACCTGTAGAGGAACACTTGTCCAAGATTTACTTCAATTCCTGCAGCAACATACAAAGAAATGTAATAAGGTCAGACAAGTTGTAAATGGCCTAAAATGTGCAACCTGCCTGGGACACTTCTGCATCAAAGCTTTCCACAGAAACAGAGTATCACAAATGTTTCTGCATTCAGGGGCACCTCATGGGATGCTGTCAACACACTAGATTGTGCTTCCTGCATTTGCTCCAGCACCTTCTATGCTACTAATTTTCTTTGTTATCACAAGAAAGGACAGCATACAAGTGAAACAGTCAACCAAGCCGTGGCAGCTGGCGGTCAGAACAAGGGATTATCAAGATCATCAATTTTAATTCTCAGGTTACACAAAAAGCTGTTTCCCAACATCCACTACAACCAAAAAGGAATGGGAGAGTTAAGAAGAAAGATGTCAAAAGCTGGCAATCAATGTTTAAAAAGATTCTACTCAAAAGACCCTTCTTCCTCTTCCACAAACACACAAAATGCTTTTCTCATTCTTCTCCATACCATCAAAATGAATGAAAATTACCTGTTGCAGAGAATTCTTCCTCCTCCTCGTTCTCCTTCAAGCTCATTTTCCATGTACTGCCATTTTCACAAAGCTTTAACGATGAACTGGCAGCTTGGTGAAGAGAAGTTTGGGTTTTTGTAGGTGGGTTGTTTTTTGGTTTTGTTTTTGTTTTTTAACTACAACTGTTTAACAAGTTACTAGAGCTTTGGCTGTCATGCTTGGAACCATATTCTTCATCAACAAACACCAGGCAAGTTGGCAAACTAGAAAGGATGGTATTTGTTATCAAGGCTCTAAAAATTTTTGCATGAATAGAACACACCACAAACACATCCACAGTGTTTAAATAATCTTTAGAACAAATTTCATCCTAAGAGTCTTTAAGCCACTTTCAGATCTGAATTTCTGTATTCAATGTTGGTCACAAAAACATGCAAGATCTCACCTACTGTAATTTGCACATTTCATATGTGACTTACTGGAACAATTAAAGCCTAAAAGGAGTTTTACCAGAGAACAGGTGAAAGACACACCCCAAGTTTCTGTAGACAGCAGAAGAAATAGGACATAAAAGAAGACAAACAAGAATATGGTTTGCGAGGAAAAACACAGCAAGAAGAACACCTTCATCTACCCCATCTACCCTGCTCAGAAGCAGTGCCAAAGTATTTCGGTTTACTTTATCTTTGGTTAAATTTGTTTAGAAAAAAACCCCAATACAACAACAACAAAAATCCACAACCCACACACAACACATTCATCAAAAACTACTCAAATACAGAGAAGTTGCATCTTAGCCTGAGAGGAGCTTCTGAATCAAGAAAAGCATGTTACTCATTACCTTCCAGTATGCTTAACAGGAATGTCTGATTTGTACACTACAAAAGGAAGCTTTTAAAGAAGATGTCATACATAAGATCCTGGGGAATTTGACATTTGTGTTAGACTCAGAGTAATTAAGTCACCTTTTAGGCTTTTCATTGCAGCCACTAAAAGAAATCAATTTAAAACTGGGGTATTAACACAGTTAATCCCAAAACAAGGCTGGATTTAATTTAAGAGCTGGTAATAGTTCAGACTAACTACCAAAATTTAGGAATTAACATTTGAAACAACTTGGTGACTTTGTTTCAAAGCAACTACTAAGTACTTGACTTTGCATAGAAGTATTGCAGGCACAGACTGCAAGTCCCCCAAATACCAGCTCTTCAGAATTAGCAGCTCTCTCTCAGAAGACTTGTCAAATACTAAGAGAATAAATCTCTGAGGTTCTCATGGTCATAAATTTTGAGTAAGATATTGTGATGCTTAAGAATTAGGTAAAGCCTAGAAATTAAGAAGTCATTAAGTCAGAAGGGATGTAGAAGTTCAACCAATTTAAGAGCAGTGAAAGTGTCACTTTTGACACTAAATTCTCCATCTAGTTTCAAGGATCATGACCCACAAGAAGGAATAAAAGAAATACAGAAAAATACCTGACACTCGCCTCACATTCAGTGTGTTCCAAAATTAGGCATCTTCTAGCAGTGTGCTGTACTATACTTCCCAATCTTACATGGTATTTTTCCAGGTCATCAACAAATGCATTAGTTCTTCTGAGGTATAGCCTAATTCCTTTCCCCTCTAATCCTGAAGCTAAAATAGTATGACAGCAGTTTTAAGATGCAAGAGTTCCAAGCTGAATCCAACTAAGACAACAAATTACTCAACCTTCAAAATTACAAAATTTCTGCAGCTTCATCTCTGCTTATGCCCAAATCCTTTTCAGAACCAAAGCTGCGAAGAGTCCTGACACATATTTCATAGCCATCATCTTATCTGTCCACAAATCCAATACAGTTCCTGAAAGGTATACACCATTTTAATTTAATTTCTGGCATTTGGACTGTCAGATCTGGGCACCTTGTTACCCTTTGGTGTGAACATTCAGTTGTCCATATGTGCCACAGAAGGAATTAAACAGGTTACAAATCAGCAAGGAATTCTTACAGGTTATCCTGAAAAGCAAGGGATTACTGGAAAATAAGTAAGGAAAAAGGCAAGGAAGAAAAACCTACAAGCAGTGGCAACGGTACCAGCTAAGTGACAGACCACAGGTGTGACAGTGCAGGACTCAGGCATTCACTTGGTACTGAAGAGTTGCATGCTCTCCTGTTCTTTGAGTAAAACTTCCAATTAAATTAATAATTTGCACTATTAACAAAACTCCAACAGCTAGAATTGCTTTCATATATTGAATTCACAAACTGGCATGGGTCACGAAAGAAACACAGAACATCGTCTTTACCAAATCAATCTTGCAATGATAAGTTAAAAGTATAAACAGCATTTTTATGGAAGAGTTTAAAGAATTAAAGAAACAAATGAAGAGTCAACCAGAAACACATTTCCTTCCCCAACTATGACTGCTGGTCACTGGGAAAACCCATAAAGCATGAAGACAAAAAGTTGCAGGAAGGTTGTATTTATTCTAGTATAAGGGTTTCTTTTCTTTAGGAATTTCTGTAATAATTTTTTACTTCTGAGTCAGCTACAACCCAGTATTTGAAGATTCTCATGTTGAAGACACTAAACCAAACATGTCCAAAAAACCAGAGAAACTGAAAACTGCTATCATCTACTTCTCCCACCTTTATACGTGCGCATTTTTCAACTCTAAACTTGCCAAGGGATTGCTAACGTGATTTCCTCTACTTTTTATTCACACACACAAGTATCCTCCAAATGTTGATTCTACTAGAGGTGGAAAACTGATAAGCATGTTTTTAATGGCACAGATAACACAGTAACTGAAATGTCAAATCCCTAGGTCTAATAAGCTTTAATCTTAAAAAAACAAAACAAAACAAACAACCAACCAACATGTAAAAGAGCTAGAGTAAATGGAGAAGTTTCATTTGGGATTGAAAACATAGACTCTTACAGTTACGCTTGGTTAACACATTGTTGTCCAATCTATTTCCTTTGAGGAGGTAGAAGCATTTAACATTTCTTGTCAGCCACAGTTTACAAGAGGATACAAATATCCAGCATTATACACCCACAGCTCCTCCTCATCACTGTTATAATTCCACCTAAGTGCTTGAGACCAGCAACATAAGCCTGCCAACATACTCTCCTGCTCCACCTTCATTTTTGGTTACAGTCTCCTTTCTGGGACTACAGCATAAACCAGGCTCTCCCCTTTATCTGCCAATGAGTACAAGCATCATCAGTTGAAGATGTGCTAACTTCTTGCCTAACTCTTTCGGTTACATTTCTCAGTGGTTTACTACAGTTCTGGTAAACCACTGAACTTGTATCAGTGCTCAGTTTTTATGAAAGTAAAAGAAAAGTGAAAGTAGAGAGGTAAAAGGGACAGGTCTTATACCTACTGTCAATATTCTAACAATATCTCGCCTGGATGCTAATCAACAGCAAACATCAAGGAAGGCTATAAGCATTCTGTAATCAAAAGAGGACACTCCTTGTTTTAACTTACCTTTGGAAGAAGATTTCAAGTTTTACAAGCGTTATCCCAAAAGTAGCCTGAAGTTGTTAATCCTGACACTAAAGAAAACGCTCTGTGACCTTCAGTGCTGAAGGATCTCAAGAAAAGATTAATACCTAATTCTTGAACACGGCATTTAAATTGCAGGCATCAGAGATAATGAACGAAGGCAAAGGGGATTGCTGGATTTGGGATTACAGCAGAGATCAGGTCAGGTTAAGGCCCTTAACAGCATTCTGGCATTGTTGCTCTTTGCAAGTATGCACAGTAAGTGTTATAATTCCCTCTGCCACGTTAAAGAAAAATTAAAAAGTCTTATTACAAAAACCTTAATTTGGATACATCTATTCAATTTGTTCAAAACAAAAGAAGTGATAATTCTTTGAAGATTCTTCCCTCTTGGATGCACGTTAGGTTCTATCACATCCCTCCTCAAGATGCAGGAGTCCAGAAAGACTGTACAAGTCTTATGAAAAGCCTGCAGTTTACTCCTTAGTCACCATCTAATCCAGTCACGGCCCTACTCAAGCTCTGTCAATCATTTTAAGGGAAGCCACTCGTCCTCTGGCTGGCAATTGGCCAGTCACTTCTGCTATGCTTTATTTAAATCCTTCACTGTCCACAGGTCTCCTCCAAAACGAGATATTAATGGCTTAAGGCCATCGCAGTGAAGTAGCTATTCCAGGATACCACAGGGAAGCCCTAAACCAATGAAGCAAGAAGCGAACCTGAAATTAGAGATAGCTGCTGTTGCCAAAGCCTCTACTAGACAGGAAAACTGAAGAAATCAAGAGTGTAATTATAAGAGGATTCAACTTTAATACAACGTTTGCTTTATTAATATTAATGGAAACATAAAAATAAAAAGTGCATCTTGTTGAACAGAAAAATAACACTCATTTCATATGTTCAATGTTTTGAAGCTTTCAGGACTAAAAAGCAATCCATAAAGTCTGTCCAGTTATAGCAGAGATCTTATGATTATTTTTTTCATATGCATAAATGCCATCGCTTTCCCTATCTGAACTTAGTAACGACTGCAGAGCTTTTCAGCAAAAATCTAAGCTTGCATGATCTTAAAGGTAAAAATGAAGTATTTGGTTTAATCACATATCTCTACATACAAACACAAAACACTATTTATTCATCTGCAGATAAACAAGAGGTGTCTCCAAGGGAAAAAAAAAAAAAGTCATCACAAGAGACAGAATCAGACAAAAGGACCCAGCAGAAATACCAAAGCAAACAGTTTGTAAAACTTCTTAAGAAGAAAGCACAAAGATTTAAAACAGTTTTCCTGCAAAGGCCTTTTCCTGAATTTGGAGAATAGGAGCCACGAAGTCAGAGTGTACATTGATAATACCATTCACCACACAAATCTAGACATAATAAAAACCTAAAGGATAACCGGATTACTTTAAACTTTACAGATCCAACAGTAGAGTTATGTAATGTGTGTGAATATCCAAATTTCCTGTTCTATTTTATGATCTCCCCGACAGAGTTTGCAATACGTCAGGTAGATAATTAACACTGTGCTAGAGACAAACATAGCACAGTTTTTAAAAAAAGGAAAGGCAGAGAAAAGGTTGTGCCACATTTATAAAGTGGAAGAAATAAATCTTGGAATTTGAAAGCGAAAAGCAAAACCTCGTAACACACAAGAAACCAGATCTCAAACAGATGAAATCTCACTGCAATCTGTAAATAAAACTTGAGAGAGAAACTTTCAGAGGAAGAAGTGTTAACTTTGAGCTAGAGTTAGGATTCCCTGTGTCTTATTAGACAGTTTCACCTTTGGCAGTTCCCAGCCAGTACTCAAGATGCAACAACGCAATCCACTTATGCAATCACTACAGAGCTGGCATTTCTAAAGATTGCATCACTCTTGAAAATTCTCAGAGCCCTGTAATTTTAAGACATAAATGAATAACAAACTCTCCAAAATCCAAGGAAAGACATTTCCCAGAAAGATTCTGAAGCAACTCAACCTCTAGTAGGGGAACAATGAAGTTCTGCCACCACTAAATTACAGCTCTGATGCGACTAAGAATTCACATTAGGAACCCTTTGGGACGAGACAGGTTGGGGTCCTCTATTGCTTCTGGAGGATTCACAAAAAGTTTGCAGACACTTGCTTGTTTCACTTACATTAATATATTAGTTTCACCTACAAAACCTCTTACTAGGCTTATTACAGAAGCCTCTTCAATGAAGTTTATTCAATTATCATAGCTAACGAAGAGAGAACTGCAGCCTTCTTTCTCAACTTCTTTCTCAAGAAAATTGCTGTAGTTTCCCAAGCAATCCACCCCATGACTGTGCTGTTACACTGACAGAGATCACACCAGTGAAAGTGAAAACAAGATCATGCAGTCCAATCAGGAAATTTGTAATCCCAGTACAAAATAAGGTAGAAGATAGAAGACTGCAAGGCAACAGACCTAACAATGACAAATTCAAAACATAAACCAAACCAACCAACCCCAAAAAAACCCCAAAAAAACCAACAAACCAACCACAAACCAAAATAACCCACAACAAATGTATATCTTTATGCAGAACAAAAGTGGAGTTGAAGACTTTTATAGAGCATTACAAAGATGGCAATTTTGTTTGTAAGCACACAGTGCAAAAGCTAATAACAAACAGTACAGCAGGAAGGACAAATGGTGACTGAAGATTCAAACAAGTGACTAAGGTGGTGTGGGATTATCAAAGTTAAGGGTTAACATCTTAATAACAAAGAAATTACATCAACTCACACTTAATGGGATATGAAAGGGAAACAAAATACCCAGTGTACCATGTTAATCTCATTCTTCAGGACACAGATGGATATAAATTGGCTATCAACCAGTTATGATCTTCTCTGATTTAATCACTTCATTAATAAGGATTTTTTCCCCCTTCATTGATGAATATGAACAAAGAAAATCCAAACTGTAAAGAGTAAATTGTGTCATCCTTGTGTGAAAGAACAACATCAGATCTGGAAAAGTAAAGTAATATCCAGAACAACAACACAACTTCATTCATAACTGTAAGCCAAAGTACACAAGCATCACTGCATACATCAATGGAGGCACTACAAAGTCACACAGTTTTCAGCGGTAATTAAACCAGATTGTATTTAAGTTATTATTTAGCATCTTATAGTCTGCCAAATGAAGAAAGTCAAAACTACCCAAGAGTCAAAACACCCATTTCACAAGTAAGATATTTAGCCAGCAATTAAATCTTTCAGCTTCTTCTTTTCTCTGCGACAATTTGGAGACAAAATCGTTTTTGTCTGACGCACCTTCCCAGAAAACAAACAATGTTCAAAACTTCCACTCCAACATAAAGCAATTAAAAAAGTGGCCCAGCAAAACTGAGAATTAATCACCGGCTGACCTACATAGGAACAGAATAGTTACTTTACAAGATATTAACTTGACCTAAAGTCATATGGAAATATTACTTGCTATATATAGATACATTCTCATTAGGCCGCTTTCACTTTTGCCAATTCTCAGCAGTTCCAGGTACCATAAAGCCAAAAAGAATAAGGAAGTTTCAGCAAACAGCTCCCCAGCATAATCTCAGTAAAGTCTGCCTAGTTTATTAGTAGTTCAATACCTTCCTCCAAAATTGACCAAAAAAGTCAAAAAGTTATGTTCTACTCTCTGCAATACTTCCAGTCAAGCACTCCTGCTGCTGGATTGATGAGGGGTGTGAAAAGGAGGCTTTCTTTTCTCTGCACTGTCTTTCAAACATGCTTTAGAACTTTGTGAAAATTACTGTTACTTAAAGGTATACAGTACTTGTTAGTTAGCATGTTTGCAAACTTAAACTTCTTTTTAGAATTCTTTTCGAAAAGCTAAAGGTAAGGGTTAGCAACATCTGCAAAATCGAAAATGCTGTCTCTTAAAAATATGATTTGTGATACTTTAAAGAGAAAAAAAGTGAGTAAAAATATGGGTGGCCCAGCCTTCTGAAGTTTCTGAACTTCCTAATTTTGCTTGTACCAAGAAGATCAGATATAACTCTGAAAGCCTCAGCTCTACAAGCAGGAAGAAAAATTACTATCATTAGATCAGTTTCACACTACTATTTAGCAATGAGCATTTGAAAGGAGTATTAGTACTTCTCTTTGAAGATTTTTTTTTTTTTCAAAAGGCAAAAAGCTACAGTCATCACAGAACCCCCACTACGCAAACAAACCTCCTTCCTAACATCTGCAAGATGGCTACAGGCCTGCTTGGGACCGATCAGATATATCTCACCCATGCATTACGCTGAGGTAAATATGAAAGATGAGAACCTAGCTGGAAATGAAATAGGGCACGTTAGCCTCTGACAGCAACCAACAAATGTACAAATTAAGGTATTTGTTCCCAACGTTATCTGGTAAAGATCTCTTGCCACAAACTGCTCACCAGCTTGTGCAAGTGAGGAGTGAGAGATCAGTATCAGTTAGAAAGTCAGTTTAGGAGGCTTCATTTTTTCAGGGGGGTTAGACACAGCAGATTCACTGTACGGCTGCAGGTGGTATGTGCAGAGAGGAAAGCATATAACAATGATACAGTCTAGATGAAGGTTACAAACTGTAACTGTATTATACTATATAGTGTAAAAAGACTATGCTACAGTTGAATATAACTCCTTCACAGAAATAGGTAAGAAATACTCAGGAAAAATGTGACCAGTGCATCTTTTTCTACCAAATGATTATCCTAAGTTTTACATTGTTTGGGCTTATTATTATTTATTTATTTTTATGTTATCAGTGTATTCACTAATGAACATCTGCACAGATTTTTTTAATGGATCCGAGAAGGCCTGGAGAATAAAAGGAAGATTATGCAGCTCTACTACATACAACAGACTACTAACAGTTTAAAAGAGTCAAAGGTCCTTGGGCAGGGAAGTTTAAGTGTCAATTCACAGAGGCTGTACCACAAGGATGTAAAACAGATTCAGGAGTCGTCACACGGGTCAGTGCATGGTACTTGATCAAATGGTGCAAAAGCAACAGAAACACATGGTATAAACAGATGCTGTCACCGGCTTTTCTTCCTCTTTAAGAAACTTAAACAGTTTACAATCACTTAGTGTGAAAAGGAAAATCTTGAGTTTCAAAGAAGGGAGATAAGCATCTTAGGGCTACTAAACAAGATATAAAATGGGAACACTACAGTAAAGGATCACAAAGGAAAGTGGACAATAAAAATGTCATTCAGGATTTATCACAAAGCTGAAGAACACTGCAAAGAACTGTGTAATGGAGATGTAGCTGAAAACAGATACAAGATAATTCACAAATGGGATTTCATTTCAGGAACTGACAAGAACAGAAAACAACGAGGCAGAGATGCAGAACCGGACAAGATGTGCAAATCAAAGAAAAAAGCAGACTATGCTGAAGGGGACTTGTTGCATAGATACAGAATGGGCAAAACACAGACTGTATTCTGGTATTCTTAATCGTCACTAATCTTAGGTCGATTTTTTTTTTCCCCCAAAAGGAAAATAACTTCATCAAAACTTAGAGCTGTCAGCTATTAAATTGAGACATTTTAACAAGCTCTGGTTCAGCTTATGCCACTCAAGGACTCATGAAGAATTCAGTAAAGAACAAAGATGAGTCATATGGTTTGAAAACAGGTCCTACCAACTCTGTGATCCAATACAGAGGGATCAAAACCATTGTAATTAAAACATCAAGAATTTTATAAAACATTATACAAGTCTTCCAGGCTAATTAGAATTTCCAGCAAATTTCCAAAGTCTTCCCATTATCTTTATCATAGATTTCCTGGTCAAAGGAATGCAAAATGAAACATAGTAAACCCACACTGCTTTTAATTAAGGTTTCCACTGCTGCAGAATATTCAAAAATCTTGAAATAGCTTTCTTTGTAAGACCTTTGTCATGGAGAAAATAGACTTGTTTTAAGTTCATAACACTGAGGTGATGTCCATTCAGGAGTTGGTTACATGAAGCAACATTCAAATGCAATTAAAAACACAGAATATTTTAGGTTACGTTCTTTAGGACAGGGACTGACTTGTTTCCTACATTTGTGTACAGGAATGCAAATATTTAATATTCAGTATAACATAGAGACACCTAGCACTTGTGCTACAAAACCCCAAAGTTTAAATTAGAATTCCAACCCAGTTTCAGTAGCTTATAAACAATCATGTGTCAAATGTTAGAAGAATTATCCAGAATTTCATTTACTTACAAATGTTAGCATTATTATTGGTAAAGATTCATAGCACTTGCTAAAGAAAAGATTCATTCATCCTGTCAGAAATCAAAGCTTATTGATTGCTGTAACTAGTAATGCAATTAAAACCAGGAAAATATACAGGTCTTCAGGACAACTAAGTTGTAAATGTACACAAAAGCAAGCAAAGTACACACAAAGCAGCATTAGAAAAATGACTAATATTTATAAGGTCCACAGCCCCCCAAGTCAGTCAAGTAGATAGATGCATTTCTGTAAAGCCCCAGTGACTTCCAGTCACGATTACCAGTTGCTCTGGAGGCTCACAATCAAGAATCTAGACATCCTAGTCCAAGGCACGGTACAAATAACTGCATCCATCCCCCAAAGACTGACACAAGTCTGCATGTATACACAGAACCACAGACTACCATCTTCCTGCTACTTCCCATCCTATCTCTCCATAAGCTATACTTCAAAATTTGCTGCTTGCAAACCTTAAATGCAGCATATAATACGTATATGTTTCTACACCTGTTTGTAATCCAAACTGCAAATCAAAAAACTTCTGATTTTAAGGTGTTTTAACTGCTCTTTGTGAGATGCTGGGAAGCACGGGTTGACTTCACAAAACATTTATGACACTGCACAGATGCTAAACACCTCCTCTGAGAAAGTAGCCAAGAAAACTACTGCTGAAAACCACCTACTCTCACTCAAACCAACTCTTCCCAATTTTTCAGGAATCTTTAGTGCTCTATAGTAGCGCACAAAGCAGCCACAGTACTACTACATCATGCCTAAATCTTAAACCACCATCTTCTACTTCCCCTCTATTTCAGTCCCTTTCATGCACATGACTTTTTCTTTTCCCACTAAGAGAGAGAATTTGGCCACCTTCTAGACTACTGTTCCTTTTTTTCAAGGCCTCTCAAAAGAGAATTTTTCAGAATTGAACTCTGACAAACTCATCTCCACCAACACTAGCTGCACTCTCACATTCAACACTACACAAGATTCAAACTTACTTAGTTTTCATATTTTAAAAATGACATTTGTCACTAATCTGATTTTTTTCAGTACAGTCTGAAATAGAAAGTAACACTAGTGTGTTACCCCATGCAAATGCTTTAATCTTATTAATAAAATAAACAAAATTACATGTTTTGAATAAAGTATTTCAGGAAAACTAACACCATTTTTATAAGAATCACTGGAAAAAAAGTTAAAGTAGGGAATAGATATGATATTACATAAGCCTACAAAGTTTAATCATTAAAGTGTCTAATTAGTCTGATTAAGTCAAATATGGAAATCAAGTCTACTTATTCATATGCTGCTTACAAGTTCTCCCATTTAACATGATTTTTTTCAAGACTTGGTAACAGCTCTACATGCAATTAAGCTTTTCTCTGTGAAGTTCCTTCAGTATTATGAACAAAATTGACCCATGACTGCTCAGATACCAAGATGCTAAGTCCATTAATCAGCGGCTCAATACTAAATTAAACTTACTCAAAGGAACATCATTATGTACACAACACTGAAAAAGCTGTTTAGACATCATGTCTTCAAAGTACGTGAGAAATTCTCCTTCATGAACTCAGGCCTAAGTGATATCCATGAATCTTATTTCAAAAAAAAACCCCCTCCTTTTAAATTCCTGACTGCTAGCCACAGTATCATTGAGCAGAGGGAATTCAAGTGACTTTCAACTTCAGCAATGCTATTCAGAACCTCCACTGTCAGCAGTGAAACAACAGTTTTGTCTTTTTTTTGTCTATTAAAAAAAAATCCCAAACACCTGATAAATGTACACAGAGGAGCTATTCACATGGAGAAAGGGCAGAGTACTGTAGCTAAGGTCTTCTTTACTGAAGTTTCTAGCTGCTTCAAATAAAGGGTAAGCCTCCATATTTGTCGCAAGTATAACAGAGGGAGAAAGGAAGTTCCACAGCATTTAAAGATGATCCTAAGATTATATTCTTGTGAGGATCACCGCTGAATCCACTGTTCCAACAGATGAGTTTCTTCCCATAAATAAATTAACCCTGCCCTTAATTTCTGAGCTTCCTGTCTGTTAGCTTGTTCTATCCTCTCCTGCCTCTAAGTTCTTTAACAAAGTATTACTATATTTTGTTAACTCCTACCTTACTTAACTTAGACAGTGATATAGTGTATGAACTTCAAGCAGACTGCATAAGCTTTTTAAAATAGGCACAGTATCAGCTTACTGGGGGAGTTCCGGTTCTTTGCCTTAATGGTTCACTTAAATGTCAATCCACAGACTTCACAAATATTCACCTGAGTTTATTAACTGATACAACCACCTCTTTACAGCTCAGAAGCCAAGAATTTTATTGGCAGATCATGAGCAAGCTGTCCTTTAATCCAAAGTATTTAAAGGGTTTCTGAGACTTCTTTAATGCAGTTAAGGGTTATTATTTATATCACATGGGACTCTCCCTTAATTGTGGAATGGAGTATCAATAGCAGGGCCAACTGACTGCTGAGATACAAGTGAGTCACATACAGTTTCCAGCCTGTTTTGTACCATTTTACTTAGTTTTCCTAAACCGTTAAAGTAACAATGTGCTTGTGGTTGTGCCAGGTACAATCTAAAAGCAATACATAAACTATTTTAATGATCTTTCTGTTTGTGGGAAACGCTTAATAAAGCATTGTTAAATTAAACTTTTAAAGCTACACATTTAGAGAGCTACATAAAATGTCAAGATTATTTTTTTCTATTTAAGAGTTGTCACTCCGAAAATTACTTCATTTGAAAGATGTAGGTTTTACTCTTAGATACAGCTGAAACAAAAAAAAAACAAAACAAAATCCAAATCAACAACAACAAACAAACCTTGCCACAGACATTTGACATTCAAATTTAAACAGAACAGACCTGAATAGGATGACAAGCCACAGTTTAAGTTTAACCCTGGTTAAACTTACCCTGATATTCAATATTACTGAGGAAATACAGTATTTCACATTGTGACCAAAATAATCTATGTACACCATACATCAAGTAGAATGCATTGCTTCTAGTCCTGTAATGAAGTCACTATAAAATCATGAATTTCAAATCATTTAATAGCCCTGATCATTGATGCTAGGAAAAAGCGCTGAAAATGTTCCCCAAATACTTGAACCACTGAAAGATCTATCTGACATTAAGAGAAGTTGGTCCATGTTCAAGTCTGTCCCACTTCATTCAGCACACTAAGGCAATTTTTGTAGCAGATCTTTCTCAAACTGCTGGTGTCAACATTACCTTAGACCACTGGCATCTAAGAAGCTGGACAGATTTAGGGGATATAAAAGGCCTGTTTCCAGATCAAGTCTCTAAAAGCAGTCACTAAGTGACTAACACAATGCTAAATATCTTGAAAGAAGATAGTGTATGACCAAGCTTTCAACCACCACTCACAATCACATGCCTTAAACCAAACAGTGCACAGCCCTAGTAGCTGCATCCTAACTCCAACAATTCATCAGCCTGAAGACCTCAAAATTTGTAGCAATTAATTTGATGTAGACTTTTTTATTTGCAGTGCCACAAACACATTATCCATTTCCAACATTACATAGTGATGTTAACTCTGAAACAATAAAAAAGGGCCCTGGATAAGTTATTACCGCACCATGACCTCAAGCCTTTTCATTTGTAGAACAAGGACAATATTTACCAGCTTCACAAGAGCAGAGTCAGATAAGCTCTTATGGTCTTCGGGAAAGAAAGAGCATGTTTAAGTAATTTATATAATCAAGTCAGCCAATAAAATTCTTAGCTTCCAGGAGTTCCAACTTTTTATTTTTTTTTTCCTGTTTTAATTAACAGGGACATGCAAGTAAAACAAGATACTAATTTTCTTCCAATACCCAACTCAAAAGGTTCCAACTGCATAACCTTTAAGCACAAGCACTTTTCATTTCTCTCTTTTGATGTAGATCCATGCCTCGCATCATTCCTTCCCCATCATTTTAATCTTTACTCCCCCATCCTTGCAGTGCTTGCTCCTCCAGAAGCAGAGGAGTTTGATCATGACAGGGACATTACACAGTAGCACCTTCCCCATTTCTGCTGCTGATTCTGGCAAGGAGCTACCATGTAGGAAGCAAGGGAACAGCCAGCCCCCTTTGCCCCTGTGGTCTTTCTGTACAGAACGCAAAGAAATAAACAAGCTTAGGGAGAGAAAAACACATAAAGGTCAGAAGGAGGATGAAAAATAGGGTAATGTGTTAGCAAATTAACTGGCTGCTAATTAACTAATCAAAAAAATAAGTGCAGTGTCATTCTTCTCTGGACTAAAAGTTCACAAATGACACAACTTGGAGCAGGGACAACAGGCTTTGGGAGAAAGAGGAGGAGCAAGGAAATCAAGCTCAAATTGCTTTCAAGAAGTCATATAGTAGCTCAAATTACAAGAAAGTTTTTTCCTACAAACACAATTTTTGGTGACTATCTCATGTAACTAAACCAAAGTCTTAACAGTTTCATGCTCAACTACAATTCAGACATTTTTGGAGAAGATACAATTTTCTTTAACAAAACTGAGCTAAACAGAAGCGGTAAAAAGAAAAAAAACAGGGAGGGAAAGCAAACGAATTATTTTATTAGCAAGGCAATCAAAGCAAAGTTGAAAAATCTTACACAAGCGTATTTATGAATTATAGCAGAAAAATTCTATTAATCATACCTACAATTAAAAAAAGCTATTCCTTCTGCAAGGCTACCAGTTAAGCACTGATTCAACACCCAGTTACAAGAAAGCTCTAACAACTTCATTGCTAGATTCATTTCTTCTTGACAGTATGCATTTGGTCAATCAAAACTGATAAATAATTTTCCTATAGTAGCATGGATACACCTTAACTTTTTGAAAGTCTTTCTGACATACAAAAATGAGGAGGCAGACGCAGATCAACAAATGGTTTGGCATTAAAATGTGCTTTTGTGACTTGTTTCCCCATAAATACCAGAATTACCGAAGCCTCCTTTTCTGGCACTGATCAACAGAAGATAGTCTCGTCTCCTTTAAGATATGAAATTTAAAAATCCACTTCTGATGTTATTAATCTAACTCCTGTAAAGCTTCCCTTTTAGTGCTAGATGAAATGCCCTAGAAGATGAATATTCTGAAGTCCCTGAGGCATGCCCACCACAAAACATTTTCCGTTACACTACTTAATTTTGATTCCTCCCTATTGTTAAATTAATAGTTTAAGCATATAAAGACATACAACTATTTCTACTGCAGAAACAGTAAAAAAAAAAAATTACTTTTTTCTAAAAAGTCTCTTTCCTCCTCCATCAACAGGATCCATCCTCCTGTTCTAGGAAGTAAACCTGTGTCTTCAAATTTCTGTCTAAACTATGCCTCTGAAAATCCTTCCAAAAGAAAATCTTTTATTAAACAAGCTGACAAATAAGCTTAACGAAATACTTAACACCTACACACGAGCTTCACAGTTTGAATCCTAGACCAGTTATTCTACCTGTGTCAGAAGACTACTCACTATAAGACACAAGATGGACCACATGAGTGCCCCTCAATTCCTGCCACCTGTTTACAGAACTGAACTGACTATTCAGATGTTTGTAATAACAGCAGTGAAATGGAACAGCAAGGAACAAGCAATGGAACAGCTAGGGCTTTTTAATTCATCTAAGAACTAACTTATTTAATACTGTCCCTGCTAAATACTAAACACTGATGCAAGATGGACTTCAGGGTTGTTTTATTGGGGTGTTCTGGGAAAGAAAATAAAATGTTTTGATGGTTCTTGGCTTCGGTAGTTTAGAAATAGTGTTTTGTCAGCTTCAGCCGGAGAAAATGGACCAGAAGCACCACTACTCAAGTCAAAACAACTGAATGGAGTCCAGTCAAGAAGATGGGTGCATAACACAACGTGGATTGGGTGACTCCCAGGGAATTGTGTGTCTTCTGTCCTACAAGTATAAAGCTCAAGAGCTGGATATGAACCAGAATACAGACCACCACCCCCCCACCACCCCCCCAAAAAAAAAAGAGAAGTTATCTACACAAAACCAAGACTGTTTAATAGCATCTATCTGTGCTATTTACCTTTTCCTAGAAGACGCTACTCATTGGAAAGACTTGCTAAGTCAACTCTGACAGAAATAGCATATCAACATTACTTCTAGCATTATGTAATGGACTCATCGTCTTATGCTCTGCCTGACAGATTATTTTAGAACTGGCCAGACCAAAAAAAACAAAACTATGCTCTTTAACTCACTAGACATTCACGTTTGATCTTAAGCTACCTACTGTGAACACAGCAATACATTCCCCTTTTCACTATACCTGTCAGCTTCCTGGTCCTGTAAGAACACAGAAGAAATGTCACTCCAAGCTGTGAGAACTGCTCTATTCTAATAAATGAAAGGTTGAAACAAAGTCCTCTCCCTTAAACATGAACTTTCTTACAGTGAAAACATCCACAGGGTAATGATAGGGGGAAAAAAAAAAAAAAAAAAAAGGCAACTTAAATGAAATAGTTTTGTTTAATGCTTATCAGCTGTTTAGTTTTAGCCTAGTTTTCAGACTACAAGGTACCTAATATCAGGTGTTATCAGAAACAGAATACTGATATAACTACAGTGAAAACTCTCCAGGTATTGTTACTGCTCACGTGAGCAAACACCTTTACTGGTAGAGATAATATCCAGCATACTTTTTTGCCCCAGCATCTGCATTTATACATTGCAATTGATCATACACAAATACCAGTCAAGAAGTCAATATGATTATACCATCAGAAGATGCTGAGACAGCTTTAGTTACAACAGAATGGAGGAAAAACAAAATAAGCAAAGTTAATCATACATGAAAGTTAGGTTCATTACAGGCCACTAACACATACAGGGGCATCATGGTTAAATAACATTTCCTTTTATGCATGTTAGCAGAACTCATCAGGCAAGACTTTGAGAATGGAATTTTCACAGAAGACCCAAGTAATGGCAGTATAAACACAACTGTTGTGTGGAAGATGATCACAGTTCATCTATTTATTCACAGCAATTAGCAGCACTGCAACCATGGCATAATTTCTAACGGCAACTTTTTTATTTCCAAGTCTTAACTTCATTAATACCTCGTTCCCAAAACATGAGCCTTCTTTTCTCCCAGTCTTACTGTATTCCTAGACTCTATGAAGGCATTCGGTAAGCACGCTGCTTTAATATAAAAACTGAAACCAAAACTTTATACAATTTAAAGTATTTCTCCAAATGCACATCGTACAGACATTAAAGCGTACATGCGAAAACAGCCCGAGCACCGCACAGTGGCTTCTGCTACAACTTTTCTGCTTGTTTGTTAAAGACAGACTGCAATCCCCTGCTTAAAAACAAAAGGAAACCCATTTTCGACTCACAGGCCCTGTGAGGTCTACTGTGAAATGTGATAAACAACTGGCCTTACTCTTAAATAGTTAAGAAGGAAAAAGTTTAAGCCATTTTTATTTCTCCAGCTGTAAAATCAAAATATTACCAGTGCTCACGCAGACAGGGTACTAGATAATTTAGACTAAAATAAATGTTTATTAAAAAAGGGCGTTGATTTCTTGGCAGCGATGAAAAGCAGGAGACACCCCTAGTGTCGACGTAAAATACTACAGGACTCCATACTGTATCTCTGGGTTAATTCTACGGCAGTAAAAAAGAAATTTAAATTATCCTCTTAAAAAAACAGAGCAGCCCAAACATACACACCTGGGCATACCGCATACCTTCTTCCTGCAGTCTCAATACCCTCATGCCTATCATAGTTGAGGTGTCAGTTTTATAAAGCCGTACCAATTAAAGTATACATTATCTAGCCCGTCTCCCTGCCATGGGCTACGTGCATTATAGCTTTCCGGTCTGCACATGAACAGAAAAAGGCTGCTGCACCAAGGGCGGGGGGAGGAAGGGGGGAACCCCACTGAGACTGCTAACCAACCCCCACGACACATCGCTACCGAAATGCTGGACTTGCTTAGGGAGCTGCTGGTACATCCAGAAAACAGATGAAGCGCAGGCCAAAGAACGCGAACCTCCTGACCGGAGGCCAAGGGAGCGTGTTCGGGGGTGGGGGCTGAGGTGAGGGGGTGCCAGAGAGCGAGGCGGGGAGCGGGGAGAAAGGAAAGGGCCAAGCCCGATGAGCGCTG
>JANHFX010003485.1:0-29867 GCA_027560015.1 Chloroceryle amazona | reverse complement strand
GGGGCGTAGTGAGGGAGGGGGGAGAAATCACATCAAAATCAGCAGCTCATGTACCAACACAGAGGTAGAGAAATGTATCTATTTTAATATCAGCAAGATAAAATTTTATCAAAAAAATTACCTGCCCCATTCAGAGCTAACAAACATATTGCACTTGAAAGTCAGAAGCACTGCTAACGAGTACAGTGAGTGACACCAAAGGACGAGAAGTGGATGAATAAAGCACATTACACATAAAATGTTTTCTTACGCTTTCTGTAGGGAACTGACAAATAAAAATTTGTATTTTTTTTTTTTAACTGGTTTTCCTCTAACTCACAGATTTGCCAGAAAAGCCAGACAAGAGTTCAAAAGAAAGGGTCTAGTTGAATGGCAAAAGATACAATGCTGGAAGAGGTTGAACAAACAGTATTTCTGCTGGTTAGGTTTTGGTTGAATTTCATTTATCTGGCAGTTTTAACCACAGCAGTCACCTAAAATATCTGTAAGAGACAGCTAAATGTATTACCCACTAGAACGAAAGATAAATGCAAAGTTGCTAAGTAGTTATCTGAAAGGAAAAACATCGTTGAGAAGTATTTTGGTTTAAGGAACATCACTAAGAATAAAGAAAATATGTATTTTATGTAGAAAAAATAAATACTTCAAAAAAGATCAAAGAGGGGAAGTAGATGCACTTTATACATGCACTGGTATGAGATTATCTAGGAAAAGGGAAGTTCTTGTTGAAAAATACTGCTGCCAGAGCTGCCATTCATTGTTCAGAACAATTTTGCCCATTCTGACAAAAAATAAACCAAAAATCAGACATGCAAAAATGTCTTGTTCCATGACCAAAATTTACTTTGAAACCGGGATAGCCTCCAAGACTATACATTTCAGCAAATGGTTTGAAGAAGACTGCAAGCTGCTAGATGAGGAACTCATCAGATTATCACCTGGAAGATCATTAGGTCATACAGAAAGGACCAGAAGATAACATACCTCCACAATTTAACATGCACAGATCCTGCAACAGTACTCCTGTGAAAGCTTACAAGAACAGAGCATATCATGGCTTTACTCATTTGTTCTCTGACCTACAAGATCACCGGCACTAGCTTTATTTCAGTCACTGGTTCCCTCTATGCAAACATATCCCAGTACTTATTTAGAGCATCATCCTGGCTGGTCAGTGATGACAGTAAGGAGGGATGTTGTGTGGAAGGAAGGATCTGATTTTAACTACGTAAAATTTCAATCAATGTCAAAATTATGTTAAACTCACTTCACAGAAGGGATAAAAAGCTATTGTTTTCCTTTCCATGTGTAACATTCACAAGACAGGTCACGACTTCTCACGTTACATTAATTTTCCACATGTCCATCTTCAGGGACTGTTTTTTATTTCTATCTCAAGTCTCTTTTGAATTTCCAGTAAAATCAATTTTTAATTATGCTAAGTCAAAAATAACTATTATTTCAGAAGAGAAAAGTGATGAAGGACATGTATTCTAAAATGAAATAAAAGTTACCTCTGTGCTGCACACATGTATAATAATATAAAATCAGAGGAAATTGAGAAAAGAAATCCACAGGCTTTTCCTTTGTGCCTCAGAGAAAATAGGTAAAAAGTTAATATAGCCCAAAGAAGCTTAAAATATTTCCATGACACAATTTCAGGGATAGAAATGATCACTGACAGTGTTTTTACAAGTATTTGCTGGGGCTCTTACAATCTTAATATCTAGGTACAAACTTGAAAAACTACTTGTGCACTTGCAGAAGACGTATAGGGTTTGGATGATGAAATGCTCAGCAGATCATCAACCCTAACTTGGAAATTACTAAGAGTGGTTTTCTCCCTCCATGGTCATACAGAACTCTTCCAGAACTCAGCCCTTTTATCTTTTGTGTTTAACTTTAAACAATTTAAAGAAAATACTTACATTAGATACCACTGTGATAAATGCATGTGCTATAAGAAATGGCAGTGTCTCAGGGGTTCCGTATTCAAAACAATCCTTCATGAGGGAAAGGCCATTTTTTCCACAAAACAGACAAACATAACGAAGCAAGTGCAATGGTACTTCTACATCCTAGAAATATTAAAATAAAAAAAAAAAAAAAAGAGAAGAATTTGAACAACTGATACTAGATGCATTCAGACATACAGGAAATTCAAAATCTATGTTAGCGTAACACAAATCTACACAGAGGAGCAAATATGGTTCTTTTAAGTTTCTATGAAAAGTGTATCTATTTAAAAATGAAAAACTTACATTCATGTCACAGAATGCCCCCAATATATTGCTTTCTTGAGCAGAAATATCCTGTTTAAAAAAAAAAAAATTAACTGAAGCAATAAAAATATAGTTATAACACAAAAAACAACTGAGTATTAACAGATAATGTACTCAACGAACAGGAAAAAAAAAAACCCAATCCTTGATTGGGAGAATGACAGAAGCTCAAGCTTTGCTTCGCTTTTACACTGCAAAACATACTTGTGTAGTTCATCCTTTTCCATTTGTTAAGATGTACTTATAAATACACAAATATACACTTAAGAATAATGTGTCAGCCATGGCTCTCAAGCATTCTTCAACCCCCCAGAGATCACCAACTTTTACAACAGTAATACTGCAAAGGGGATAGTCTGGCACACTAGCGATACTTCTGAATCCAACTTCTCATAAAGATGAGAGATACATCTGAACATCTGAATATAGATGAAATGTAGGATGTTCTACAATCCTACATGTAATTATTTAAAGGGCTAAGCTGTTGAATTATTTATTCTGATCCAAATATTAAAATTCTTTCACTTGAACTGCTATATTCTTTTCTATGTAACAAAACACATAATGTAAAACAAGTGTCTAATACTCTTTACAGAATTAAGCTAACTAAAAAGGGGGAAGGAACTGTATCACCCTATCAATCTGTTAGCTATTTGCTGCAACAAGAAAACTATTTTCTGTAAGTACTAAATTGAAAAAGGTTTGGAAAAATATCTTTTCAAATGTTCACAAAATCCACCTGTTGGGCAGCATAAAGCAGGAATTCCCCTTATTAAGATTCTAATACATATTGTGTGCATCCTGTGTAAGGGTGAAGGCAAAAGGGCACTGAAGACACCATAAAATGTGACTAACACCACAACATTGCCATAGATACTCCCATCCCTCCATACCAAACAACCAGTTCTCATATTCACAAACCAAATGCTAGTCTAACAAAGTTAAGTTTTTAAATGAACTTTCCTGAATATATTTCAAATAGTTGTGTAGGAGTAAGCTTCTTAAAACTGTACCAGAGGATGCTGAAGGCAAGTAATTTTGGCTGGATTAAGTGTGATACAAACATTTTGAATTATTCAATACACTTGTATTATAGCAGAGCATTTATTTTCTTCTACTGAACTCTAAGTCATGCCTGAACTTGTGATACTCTAACATTGATTTTTAAACCAGCTTTGAAGCCAGTAGGTGGTATGTTTTCCCATAGCAAGAAAAGGTGTTCAGGGCTCTGATCATGAAAACTGCAGAAATAGTGTGAAAAATTTCATTAGTTTTCTTGAACAATATAGAGGCTTGTGTCAAGTGAACTTTACTTCTTACATTAGAGAAATCAAAAACCCACGGAGGTCTGCTCCATGAGGCCTGCAAAGCTTACCAAAAACCTTACAGTTGAGAGACCACCTCTGGAAATGTGACTTCTGCTCTTGCAGACGTCAAACAGAGCAGAGACTGAGAATTCCTTAAGATCGCATTTATAAGGAAATACAAGAATTCCTTGCGGGAATCTAATACAGCATCAAAAAACACCATCACTTGAGATAAAAATCTACTAGCTGAGGTCTGACAAGGACACAATCTTGGCAGAAGGGCACTTAGTTCTGTGTATCTTCCAGGAAAATACTTGAAAAGTAGAGATAGTAAAGCTACAAATAATCAGGGACTACAGCTACAGAGACCTTAATAATCCATTTTATTTTTTTCTCTCCCTCATTCATTTCATTCTCTGTCACGAACCACTAAATGGTTGAGTAGCTCCCTTCAGATTCATTGTTCATTCTGACATAGTGCAAAGTTCAGGAGTTTGGTTTACACCACTGCTTCTTTCTCTGCAGGGTTTTAAGAGTGTCCATTTTCTAGGAATGTTTTTTCCCCTCTGAAGCGTCCATTCTAGGTACTACACTTGCTGCACAGACTAAGTATGAAAAGACAAATAGGGCATACAGTCTTCAGCTATCCTGTACCCAAGATCTCTTAAAAGATAGAACACACAGAAACACCAGCCAACTGAAAAAAAGGGGGGGCAGAAAAAAAAAACCCTACTAATTCCAAAGTATGAATATTCCTCAAAAAAACTAATAACCCATATTTATAAAAATATTCTGAGTTCATTTTGCTTAGGATGAATAACAGAAAAAGGCCTCTCTCTGGACACAAAAACATTGGCATATTTCAATAGGAACAAATGATGTGCTTCCAGATTTTAATTTTTTTTTCCTGTATGTTCAGCAGGCTGGAACACCTCTCATATGAGAACAGGCTGAGGGAGCTGGGATTGTTCAGCCTGGAGAAGAGAAGGCTCAGGGGAGACGTAATAGCCACCTTCCGGTACCCAAAGGGAGCTTACAAAAAGACTGGGGAGGGCCTGTTTACAAAGGCCTGGAGTGAAAGGACAAGGGGCAATGGTTTAAATTAGAAAGGAGTGGATTTAGATTAGAAATAAGAAGGAAGTTCTTTACCACAAGAATGGTGGAACACTGGATCCAGTTGCTCAAGGAGGTGGTTGAGGCCCCATCCCTGGAGACATTCAAGGTAGGCCTTGACAGAGCTCTGAGCAACCTCCTCTAGTTGAGGATGTCCCTGCTCTCAGCAGGGGGGGCTGGACTGGATAACCTCTAGAGGTCCCTTCCAACCCATACATGTCTATGTCCTGGAGGCTTACCTCAAACTGATTGCAACTAATTGTGCTGTTTTCGAAATCCAAATTTAATAGAAAGTCTTTTTTCATTAGGCTTCAGATCAGTTTAAACATTCTGTCTATACAGACTCATATTCACTCTACCCCAGTTGAGACTACATACTTGTCATCATTCTTGATTTACTTCTCCCCTTGGTGTAGTTTCACTGTACTCCTATATAGTGCTGTTCCTGGGACATTTCTGCCATCTGCAAGGCCACTTGCTCAAGGTAGCTTCTGCTGTCAAGAGTACACAACCCTTCTGGCTACCACTCAGGGTTCCACGGTCTTCACACCCGCACTTAAGAAATGTTGTTCTTAGTCTGTATCCCTTAAGGAGTGATCACTTAAGATCTATAGGATCCTATAGAGGCAGATATGCTTTTGACTACCAATAAATGTTGCTTTGCTGTTTATTTTCATCCAACTTCATGAACTCTGCAAGTAGGGGAAACCTCCAACTTGCACATGAATGCTTTTCTTCTCCACTAGATGTTCAAAAGTAAGGTGGCTTTGGCAAGCACCTGATAAAAGAGGCTTAGGCTTCAAGACTTGCCTGTTGTCATTAAGAACAAAGATCTCAGAGGTGGTTACAGAGCAAAGGTTAACAGTAACACTGACTGCTAATTGTTACCAGAAGGTAATGATACCCTCTTAAAGACTTATATTGGAAATATTTTAAATGACAGGCAAATTGGTCATTTCTGGGCAAAGTGAAACCTTACTGGACATGACAACACAATGAAATTGTGTAACTTCATCTCAAGAATATGGAACAAGGAATTTCTGGAATTAGTGAGAGGGGAGACTGGGCTCTGTTATGAATCAAAAATTTTTCACTTTTCCACAGCACAGGAACCACTTAGAGGAAGGAGAGCTACACCAACTTCTCTCAGCAAATTCTTGGCAGATTTGGTCTGTTTAGGAATCTATTCATCTTACAAGTATAGATGATACACTTAAACCAGGGATTTTTATTTGATCATTCGTTAAAGACTGAGTCAAAGCCTGATTTAAAACAAAAAGTACTGAGGCTAATGACTTCTCTCAATTCAACTAAGATGTGCTTTAGGCTGACATTCAAAATCAAATTCTAAACCTCAGTAAATTAGTCACTTGTGGTAGCAGAAAGTTTTGACCTCAAAATAGCTAACATTACTCCTTCAGAGTAACAGAACTACTGCTTCCTAAATATAGAAAATCCCAGTTTGTGACAAAAATGATTGATGCTGAGATCTTTTAAATGCAAAAAAACCCCAACCTCCGCCCAAAAAGGAAAAAAGTACACAACAAATATGTCAGGTTAGCATACCTCCATAATCTATACCTGGAAACACAGCAAGTCTAACAGAAAGGTAAAAAATTTTCCTTCACTTGTCTGTACCTCAGGGAAGTCTTTAATTCTCAGCTTCTCTTTAAGTTACATTTTCACGCTAGCTAAGGAATCTATTCAATAATTCAAATTATATATATAAGTATGATATATATACTAGTATATCTGGACCAACAGCCAGTCATGGTACAGCAATCTACAGCATATCTGTGTCCAAATCACTTTGTCTGCACATCAAGGGAAAAAGAAATCCCACCAGGGACTTGGAGTTTTTCTTTTTACCTTCTGGAAGTGAAATTGAAAAAGAAAACAAACAAACAAAAACAACCACCAGAAAAACCCCAACACCACACATCATACATGTAATTGTCATTTAAAAGAGGCGAGTGTGCTTATACATAGAAAAGCTGTATCAGAATTGTTCACTGCATATTCCTATGAAGCTAGTTCGAGTAGGCGTCCCATGGGAGTACAAAAGATAAAAAAAATAAAAATCAGTGACTAAAGTGTTTTAACTGACAAGCTAGATCTACCCTCTACAGTGCTGACTTGCAGTGCCTGAACTATAGATTTATGTGTGTATGGTGTATGTGTGTATGGTGAAAGGGTAAAACGCAGGCCAAACAAAATGAATGATGGGAATCTCGAAATCCACAAATCCTAACTTTGCCTCATTTGTCTATATACATATAGAAACAACCTTTGTTAACTTACACCTGTAAATTTTAGAATAACAAACTGAAATCCAGCACACCCAAAAACCCTACTATGCTGCTGTTTTTAACTCTATTTAATTGTCAGATACAGCCAGCTTCGTTAAGTAAGAATTTATTATATCTTTTGATCACCCCAGTATACATAACTAAAAATTATGTGTGATTTGGTGCCTGTGACTTGACATTTTGGACTTAGTTTAAAAAGTAAACCTAGCCACTTAAAACTCCAAAAGAACTCTCAAAGCTCTCTAAATAAAAAGTGAAAAAAGACAGGGGTAACTGTACTTTAATTCTCCACTTGGATTTTTTTCAAGAGTTTGATGAATAGAAGCTTTTTTTTAATATAGCTAAATATACATCATCTTTGTATATGAATGTTGTAAAAAATGTTTGTTATTAGACTACCACAAGTTGGATCAAAATCCAACCTTTCCAAGAACTATATTGTTTCCACTAAGAAATGCTAACACCATTGTATTTATTCAGAAGCTATCAACTAAACATTGCTGGATTTTTGATTTTTTTGTTTTTTTTTTGTTTGGCAGGTTGTTTTTCAGACGAAAACATGGAAAATGTGAATGGTAGTGTAATAAATACCACAGAGAAGAATCAGCACCATAGAACAAAGCTACTTATGTAGGGATCAGATACTCCGCCCAATTAAACAGCTGTCCTAATAAGTAAGTTTGGTCTTCCACAAAGTTTAACTTATGAAGCTTTGCTTCTGGAACCATAGACTGTAATGAAAAGAAATTATTAAACTATTAGTGGATTACTTTCTGGAAGAAAGGCTTTGCTGTAGTCCCCTTTTTGCCTTCCTGTTCTTTAAACTGTGCAATAATTCAATGTACAGTTCCATACAACACTAATACATTATCTATAACACTTATGCATATTTTAAAGTGTAAGAATGTGCAATTTTAAAAGTTTCTCTGAAAAGTTCTACTAAAGTCAACATGAAAGCTGACTTTGCCCATCCTGTGTGAAAGGAACCATCACTACACACGCACAGTACTCATTAATGAGAACAAATAAGCTTTCACAAAATAATTACATATACACATAAAGATATACCTCTATTGTGGGATGAGTATTATGCTTATAAGCAGTGTACAGAGGAAACTGAATCTGAAAGATTTTTGCCACACACAGCAACAACTTTTCCTTCTCATCAGTGCTCCATAAGCTAAAAGCATCAGTGTTCTTTGCAGACTCCTCTTCTGTCAGGATACAAGTTCTTGCAGAATCTAATTTTTTCTCTATAGATTTTTGCCGTTCTCCATTTTCTTCTTCATGAGACTCTCTCTCTACATTCAGGGGCTCATCAGCATGATTAGTCTGATCTTGCCATGTTGAATCTATATTAATAGTGCAATGTTTACAGAGCTGGTCCCGCAGAGCTTGAACTTGGGCAATCACTAAGTTAATAAGCGCACATACTACTTGGTTAAAGATCTCCAAATGTTTGTACTCCTTGAAACAGCACAGACATTGTCTGTAAGAAAACAGGAAAAAAAAATAAAAATTCCTGAAGTAGACAAAATCAGAACAGATAACTGACCACAAGCATTCTTTACATGAAAACATTTAAAACAGTAAATTGTGACAGACCCATAAACGTAAGGAAATCCAAATGAAACACATTCTACCCAGCAGCAGGTGGGAGTCAAAAAGCCTTCCTTAAAATCTATGAACATCCAGTTACTAACAAATGCTTATCAAAACTATGAAGTCCCTGTTACCATTTCCCAGCTGCCACTGTAAATATACAACAGAAATCTTAAGGGCAAGGTCACCATACTACTAAAGAAACAATGTTCTTCAGTTTGATCCTGAATCCATTTCCTTGTTTGTTTTTTTCCTGTTGGTATTTACTGCAACAAACCACCTGACATGTTTGTCAGATATTAAGTACTAATTATTGTTATTTTTAAATCAACAGGGCTGCAAAATAATTTTATTCAATTCAGTACTTAAGCTCACTTCCTTTATCTGCATTTGGATAGAAATCCACCCCATGCACATCAGTGCCCTTTACCCATATTGGAAAAAATAGTATCAAGTAACTCCACTACTTGCTTCACTTCCTAGGCTCAGAGATTATTTCTCTGCCTATCTACTGACACAGTATGAACTGAAAAGAACAAGTAGTAAAACTGTGAATCATTCCTTTACTAAAATAATAAGAAAAACAAATCAATAATTTAGAAAGCTCTGTAATATAGCTCTAATTGTGGGCAAGAAATACTATATATGTCAAAGAAATTCTGAGTGCATAAACCCTCCAAGATAGATACCCTAAAACCTATGGTCTGGGAACATTGCTTTTCCCATACAAATAAGCAACGTCCTCGTTCTGAACAAAAGGTGGATATTCCTCTAAAAGGATTTAAATCATGGAGAACATAGAGAAGAATGCTATTAGCATAAAATTGAAGGCTACATGCTTGCAACAGAACCTGAGACAGACTCAGATCCTTCTCACTCAAACTCTGCTGGATGGAACTGGTAGATAAACTGGTAGCTCTCTTGCAGTAGAGACCTTTCTCCTGGTACCTGGAGAACAATGGGTTCTAGCCCATGACTGGAGTTCTCATATACTGAAATAATACAAAAAATTACACATAACCTTTCTGAAAGAAATTAGCAGGCAGAAAATAGTGCAAGAAGTAATCAGTAAGAAGTGGTTAAAAAATTATTCTGTGAAGCATAGCATTTAATCTAGAAACAGGACTCAATACATTGTAATTTGCAAGAAAAAAAGAGACATAGAACTCAGAATTATGACAGGTGCTGCCTCTCTTGATGGAATACAAACACGCCCTTTAGAAACACTCTTAAAGCACACTCTTACGTGTGTGCTTTACTCTCATTCTTTAGAAACACTTATGTTCTGAATATGGATATCTTTTTTCAGTGGGTTACACAAAAAGATAACATTCAGTATTCCCTAATTTCAGCACATATACAGTGATGAAGTATCTAAAGCCTATAGCTCCACCTATGCAGTAAGAAAAACTGTTATAATATTAAGCAGAGTGCGCCTTTACCCATTTGAAAAATAGATTCTTGTGATTCACTTGCAAATGCATTTTCATATTAACAAATGACAATAAGGAATTGCAGGCAAGTGTATCCTCAAGCATTTATCCTTGGGGAAAACAATGTTCAATAGGTCTATCACTTATGCCTACAAATTACAATCCCACTTGGCTGTAACAAAGTATGCTCAATATTAATGAAAACAGAGTGTGGTGAATATTTCTCACATATCTGTGTTTGAATGCCAACTGATAGTGGAAACTCCTCTGTTGGACAAAAGCACCACCACCACCCCCCCCAAAGATACAGGTTTGTGCAAAACATCCAAGCCTTCATGGATCTGAATGTGTTACACAGGAAGAGTAGCTCCAGTAAAAGATCTATGAAAAAATGAGTATGCCAGAAACATGACTTCTTTGAACATAATTTCCAGAACAAATCTCTGACGAGTATGTTACATAGACATGGCAGAAAACAGTGTTCTTCAGGCTGAGTTGCCAAATAATCTGCTGAAGGAAAGCATAGATTTAAAACTACAAGTAGCAAAATAAGAGGTTGTTCTAAGGGAAGGCCTCAAGCAGAACTCTCAAAAGCGCATTTGGCATAGTAGGAAAAGGACACGAAATTAAAATGTAAGGTAAAACTCCTTCTTGTGGCATCCTTGCTAGTTACTGCTTTGATCAGGTTAAGGACTGTATTCCTTTTATAGTATGAAACCATATGTATGGAAGGTAAAAAAAAGCTGGGGGGGGGGAAGAGTTAAATTGTTTTTTCCTCAGGTTGGATTTATCATGCTACTGGAGTTTCAACAGAACAGAACTCTGAAGAGATGATGACCTGGAAAACTAGGTTGCATTTGTTCTCAGACAAACTTGGGATCCAGGACCTGTGAAGAAATAACAGCATTCTGGTTTCTGTTGCTGCTATTTATTTTGATTTAAAATTCCTTCTCTGTGTCTAATAGCATATTGCAGAAGATGATAAATTTGCTTTTAGTGCCTTTGGGCACAATGAAGAAGAGGAGGATTTTGCTTTTGCATATATCAAAATGTGACGTTCCTTTTTTTCCTTTTGGCACTTCTAAACACCAGAATAATATTTTGCAATTTACTCTGTGCTTTTCCCGGTATTTCTTACAATTCAGTCTGGTCTCATAACCACTGCTGAACATTGAATTCCAAACATCCTTACTGTTGATTCTTTCTAAAGACTAATAATCAGACAATTTCTTGTGCTGGAACAAAGTAAGTAGCTGTGAGGTAAGAAGAACAGCCAATATAACTATTTTTTTAAAAAATAATCAACCACAACATTAATTGAAATAATGGATTAGAAGGACTCGTGTAGTTCACTTAAGACAAACATGTTCTGAGAATTTTCTTTATCACTTTAGAAACTATGGGCTGCAATCGCTCGTTACCTTGACTCAGAGTATTAGGACACTGAGAAAAATTTAACATGATGATCCCATTCAGAGCAACCTTTTCTTAAATACTTCTTACCCTACCCTGCCTCCAAAGAAGGTCAGAAAACAGCTTGTTATAGCAGCAACACACATTATTTGTCATTGCAATATAGCTATCTACTTCTATATTACACAATTATGACAGTATCCAGAATGCCATTCAGATTCAAAATATGCTTTGCCCAAAATGCACTGGGTAACATGTTTATTTTTATAAGTAGTACATGCCCTTTACTCTCCAAGTATCGCTCAGCTACACATTAATAACTTGCCCATTCTAATTCACTCTACTGTATTTTTTAAGAAGTGAAACCTACTGTTGAGATACAGTTTAATCAACACTCAAACCAAATCCAAAATTACCTTTGTGTCCAGGAATTGATGTAAGCAAATATCTTGAGGGCATGTTCCTTTCTGAGCTGCAACCCATCAGCACCTTCAATGTCTGATACTAAAGAAAATAAAACCATAAACATATTAGTAGCAAGAAAACCCCATGCAATTTCTCTACTTTTATTAGGAATTATCTTTGCTAGCATGAAAAAAAATACATTTTGTAAATATGTGTTCATATTGGAAACTGAAGCCCTCAAACAGATACACGCCTTTTTTGCTTCAATAAACAGAGGTAAGGTTTAGATGCAGCCAACTTGAAAACAAACTCAACAGTAGTCTAAATACTACTGTGAAAATGTATGATTGAGAACAGCCTCTTACAATCCTCTTCTTGTGAAATACTCTTCATAAACTTCACTGGGAACTACTGATTCATGTGCACTTACAAATATGAACCCTCTTCAACAACTTCAGTAACTAATGAGGCACCTTCTTTCTTTCCTTTTTTTGTCTTTCGGATTTTAAAAGTCTGCATTTTGAGTGATCATGAGACCTTAGCTTCCTTTTCCTGATCAGATAAAAACTGGGGGGGGAAAAAAACACAAAACTATCAAGATAAGAAAAATGTACCATGTATAAAGTTATTTCAGGCTAGCTAAGTTGATGATTATTACTTTCAAATATAGACATGTCTACATTGACATTTAACCATCATAAATTACTCATGCACAAAACGATAAATGCTTAACACATTTCTTACATCTAGAAACCAGAACAGTTATGTACTGAATTCAGAACCCAAATATTTTAAAGAGGTATTGTCAAATGTCTCATGTCCATCTAAAAAAATATGTACACACTCTAATAAGCCAAACATCAGTAGTCCACATCTTCACTTATTCATCAAATGATCATATATTAGGGCACTGGATTCTGTCTACTGTCCATATACCTTTCCACAACTATCAATACATAATTCTCATCTCCTCCTTGTCCTACATTTCTATATGATTCTATAATTATCTAATTGCTATACAAATTGAGAATATCAGCATTAAGTTGACCGCTTTCATTTATAACAAAAGTATTCATTTACACATTTCACATGAAATTTCTAGTATTACATACTCACAAATATACTTGCCATGCAAGATTTGCAGGATAAGTTCTCTAAAAGAAACAAGCTCTTTAGAACTCCTACCTCAACTTCTTTTCTGATCTCAGCCTTATGAGGTCCTATGTGATTTATCAATACAGGTTTCCAAAAATTAAAGCTAGTGAAAGTCTGCAAGCACCAATCAGAAAGTAAAGTTCAGACCAACACCAGAGAATAACAACACAAAACAAATACTTATTACTTCCTTGAAATAAGGACTTTACATATACACATACACACATTTTCATATATATGCTCTCACAAATATTTTTTTAAAAAGCACACTCAATAGGATACCATTAAACTTTAAAACCCACTTTTCTGTGTTACTCCAAGAAGGCTTTGAAGATCCCTATATAACACTGGACAAAAAGTACAAAACTGATGAGCAAAGACAAGTATCACTTTGTCCTATTTATTTTAAACACCACAAATTACCATAACACTTTACTCTCTTAGGACTAAGACACAGCACTGAACAAGCCAACAACTATGTTAAACAATCTGGGTCAACTTTACCACAGAAGACAGATCCTTCACTATAGATAAAACAACACCACACACACAACAACCCACACCACTTCCCCAGCATAGAGGATTCACAAACCTTTTGTTTTCTGAATTTTGTGAGCATTGTTTCAAATTACTCCTTCAAAACTTGACACAAAATGTTGCCAGTAATTAGTAGCAACACACCTAATTCTAACTTCTAGGATCTTATAAATGCATTTAGAAAACTTCCTTCATTGCCACATGACTCTACTTAAGAAAGATACTGTTGTACTTGTTAAGAGTGCAACTCCTAAAGTCCAGAACCTTTACACTGCAATAGTTTGAAATGCTCCCAAATTTCCCTCTATAACATTACGAAAACCTGAAGAACTCAAAGTTAAGTAAACTGGTTCCTTAAAAGCTACAACTGCCACATGAAGAGTACAGAATATAGAAGCTACAGAAATACTGAAACTTATGCCCCAGGTCAAAAAAATAGGAAGTATATGCACTAGGTGGAGACACCTGTTATTTTCCTGTTTATGCATTCTACATCTCACTCAGACCAACTTCAGCTGGTCTTACTTCACAATAATTGCTAATTAATATACTTGCTACATACACAATTTCCCTTTCAGTTTCTGTACCTAGAAATAGTATTGTTCTTGTTCCTGAAAACACTCAGGAAACTCAAAATAGGAGCAACCACACTGAGGCTGCAGTTTTCCACTGAGTTGATGCAAGTCTATGCCAATACCAAAAGGGGTAGTGACACATCTGATAGGGCTTCCCCTGCTGGAACTTACTTGAAGCTCTCTTTTGCTTTCTAGCAGAACTGCTATTTTTCAGCTCAGCTAATTATGTCCTCACAACAAAAAAAATTAGATCTTAGGTTTTCAAGTTCCTGTCTTATTCTGAATATCAACTTTGTTGAACTCTTGATTTACAGCACCTGTCTTCAGGGACACATGCAACTTGAAGTATAGCAACAACTAGTTATGAAGGCTTCTATTTTTTATTTTTTTTTAAACTGGAAAAAGTTCAGATAGAAAAGCAGTAAGAGCAATCATGCTTATCATCATTCCTCTGTATCTGTTGATTTCAGTCAGTTCTGTAAGGACTCTCTCACTGCATATGATTTCACTTAAAATTGATGATGTCTGTCTCTCAAACTGATTTTCTTCTACCTTGAATAGGCCAGTAGTTAAAACAGACTCATTCACTTGTAAATAAAGAACGTATTTTTATTCTCTCCCATATCCAGACACCATGCAGACTTAGATCCTCCTTAATCTGTTGTGTACCCAGTCTCTCTCACTTCTAGTGTTTCAAAAACCCAGAACTAACAATCATCACACTTTACAAAAAAAAAAGTTACTGTAACCAGGCTCCTTCTTGCAAATTGATTTGGGGGGATAAGCCTTTCCCCTAGTTTCATACTGAAGGCAGCAACTCCCACAGAATGCACTAAAGTGTACTTGGGTAATCTGAGAGCATCTAAAGCATGTGAAAGTGGCAGGTTGTGTGCTCTCATCAATAAGAATTGATAATACATGCTCCAGAGCCTTGCAGACAGCCATTTCATGATCTATTAGTATCTCTTTCACCAGTGCCACCCCAATCCTAGACTCAACAGCTTCAGCTCTGTCACCAGGGGCTGCTTCTTTCTTCAAGCACCCACAAGCTAGCAATTAACATTGCCTTCCTACTTTACATTTGAGCTTTCTGAGCTCAACTTCCTTCTCCTTCCTTAAATTTGCTCTAACAAATTTTTCTTCTGTGTTAAAGCTTTTTAAACCACTTCACCCTCGAGTCCTTCTCCCTCTTACTTTCCACACACACAAACAACTTTGCCCTGTGCTAGATCCAATTTCAAAATCAACCAACACAGTTCAAGTCCACACTACTGCAGCCATGCATTTCAAAAACTGTTGGTGCTCCTGCAGGAACCCAGAGAGGCAAATTGGGAACTGAACAAATCCAACTTGCAAAACTAACCAAAATATATCCACGTTTTTGTTGGCATTGTAAGCCACTGTGCTACACACAGTGGCACCATGTAAGAAAGAAATGAGCTGCTTAACTGACACAAAGTAATACTTACTGTTTTACTTGAACATCTCTAGTGTACAAGTTTTCATATGTTCTTTAAAAAACAAGAAAGACAAACTAAAAAAGTAGTAGTTTATTCCAGTAGCTGATAAACAAAAACATATGATGATCAAAATAAAAATTTATTGTTCTTCAGAAAAAAAAAACAAACCACCACCTCCCTAGTATTTCCCTAGTCTCTTTTATTTAGATAACTTTAAATGAGAATTTGGGTGATCTACCTAATATTTCACAAAAGTGTGGTTTACTACAGGTGTATTACAGTACTAGAAGCACTATCCCAAGCCAAGAAAAAAAAAAATTACCATTAATAAGGCTACTAAACCAAGAAAAGTACTTAAGATGAGAAAAACATAAATTAACTGCGAAGAAGGTAGCAACGTAATTTCAACTGTGAACAAATGAAGCTCAGTCCATAAGTGCATTTTTAGTAAGAACTTTAGAGCTAGAGGAATACACTGTAATTAGACCTCAAGGACAACTATCATGCTAGACTTGCAAGGACTATCTTCTATCCAAAGGTCACTTATCACACTAAGTACAAAATCAAACGGCAAGTAAAAATAAGCATTTTTAAAAGTACACTTTCTCTACTTTCAGAAACACAATATATTAAAAGTAAGCAACAGAAAACTCTATAATATATATTAACTAACTTCTACCTATTCAAAACTATAATGAGGCACAATTGCATACAGATTCTGCCCCCCCCCCCAGCCCCATCTGATATCAGCTTCTCATGGGCAAACACCAGATCACTTTCAAAATAGACATTCTCAGAAATTGTTTCCTGATACAGACTAGAGGAAACATGATCCATACACTAATGGAAACAGTATTAGGAACAATAATACTGATCTTAAAAATATACATAATCTGCTGAAAGAGTACCGCTGTTCACACAGAGAACCCCCACATTCTTTTTTTTTTTATGCATTGAGATATTTTCTGTTAGTTGCAGGGGATTTCTTTTCATTTATTTTCATTTATAATCAATAGGAAGTGAGATGACAGCCACATAATTGTGTCCCCCAGTCCCTTTCCATTTTAATGTACTGGAATTACTCTTTTACTACAAAAATTAATGATTGCTTTAGACTGATTGACCAGTGATCTTCCAGAACTTTACATATCTTACACAAGTAACTAAAAGTAACTAAAAGGGCAGTGTCAACTTGAGGTTTGGTGGCAATAGTTTAAGCGTCCAAGCTTCCCTACAATTTTTTAGTGATGAAAAAAGTCTTTCCAGTCCTTGGTCTCCACAAAACACAAGTGCCCCAGAATACTGGCTAGACTGTACATAACCTAAGAGTGCTGAAACACTTTTAGAATGCACTATCAAAAAAAAAGTTTCATTATTAGAAACTTTGTTCAAATGCCAGGTTGATGTAAGAAAAAGTCAGATTGGTAGCCCAAAATACTGCAGGTTCTTTTGAGTGTCTATGCTATCTTTATGATACCAAGCTGTCAATACCCACGTGTGTTATACCACTACAGCAGATCATCACAGAAATCTACACCCACTGCCATCTCACAACACACCTCGCATCAGAAGTCTAAATCCAACTCTGAATTTCTAGTGTTTATAAATATTCCAAATAGGTAAATGTATTGCTTTCCTGCAAGCTTTTGATTACAGACTATACAGAGATTACGAAACAAATATTAGAGAGACACCGTAATATCTTTAAGACAGAAATCAGCAACCCTCTCAAAGCTTCATTGCCTTAGAAAAACCCCAATCACAATAGCCTCTGTCAAGCACTTTAACTTGTGAACACGAAAGCAATTTCAACAGATATGACAAAGGTTTGCAACAATACTGTGTTCTTATAAATGGAAATACAGAAGGTACTCTAAAGAATAAGGAAAAAGAGTTAGAATTGGTCCTCCCAGAGATTGCCCAAATGAGTCATCTGCTGGCTATTCAGCACCCGCATAATTCCTCATAGCCACCACAAGATCGATCATGAGGGCCTGAAGAGTTTTAGTTCAGTATTTCAATGTGTAGAGTGTACACAACTAGAGTAGCGCAAGGCTTGCTACGTTCATCAACTAGAAAGCGCTTTAAAGATACAACTTCACCAGAACAGGGAAAATCAGCTAATCTTAGATAATTGCTACCTTAATATAACTCCCTGTTTCCCTGCAAACATCAAGTTCTCTCTCTTTGAATCTCTACAACTCCCTTTTCATCCTATCTCCCTCCACTTCTCCAGCAAACATGCATTTTCTTTTTACTGTAATACGCTAGAGAAGCCTGAAGCAAAACAGCAGAAGCTGACTCTGAAAAGCTGTATGAAATTTAAGAATTGTTGTCTTTCAAAAGTGATGCCATCCTCAAATTTTCATCATGCTAGGGCATGAGCGCTTTGTATTAAAATACTCGCTTTAAAATGGTCACAGACTTCTACCTAAGCCAACAATTGTACTTACTAAGAGCATCTCACTTTCACTTTCCCAAAGAGAACATGCCATAGCAATTGCTTCCAAGGAAAACAGTTCCTATATTTTTTTAACATGTGGTCAAATCTCAATTACCCACTGATAATTTACCCAGAACACTAGAGTTGTTTCTACCCAGATGAATTATAACCTAAATAAACTCTTAAAATATACAGTCTCAAACACAAAACACAACTGTGCTGCATCATTAACCAGTTCAGGTCCAGAAGGAGCACTGCAACTTTCAGACAAAGCAAAAAAAAAATATTATGTTGCGTGAAACCACAGTGTTCCCACAGAGTCCAGCACAGCTCAAAGTTCACAGATACTCAATCCACACAATACTATCTAGACATTTGACCTGGACTAGGTGGCAATGTAAAATACACATTTCAGGCTGGGTTATGCTAATGGAAGGAGTACAAGCACTATCCCATCCGGCACAGATACAGAGAAGTGTAAGACTACTGTCAAACATTTATGGAACAGAATGAGCTTGCATCAGTTAAATACTATGTAATGCAGATATGGCTGCTTTTGATCAAACACTTGTAGTAAATGGTGCAAAAGCAACTTGTGGATTATCTGGTCGTGAATGGCATAAAATGGGCCAAACCGCATATTGCTCTGGCTTTGCTGCTCCAGAGAGACCCACCAGGAGTATCAGGATTGTCCTTTTCAATCCCTGTATGTCTGACAGGGCTCAAAGACCCAGCACCACACAGCAGGAACACAAAAAGCCCACTCAAGACTGGTCTGATGTCCAGGCTCTTACATTTCCACAAAAGCCTGAGAGAGGGGAGCAGCTGCTGAGGAACAGCATGGGGGAGCCTGGGTCCAGCAGGGTTTATCAGCTCTGGTTCAATGTTAGTCATGTCAGATGTAAGGAGTCTACAAAAAGATCTATGGTATCTTTGCACTGTACCTCCTAGTGCTCCTGTTATCTTGGCATTTTCAGCAGCAAGGATATTGCACCCGTCCGTCTCCAGGGAAAGGCGAGTCACATATTACTAATGAAAAAAACTTATAAAGCAGTTTCAAAGAATTTGTACCACTTGCTGGAGTTAAAAAAAAAGGTATTAGTCTGTAGTAGGTTTTTCATAGTACTGTAAATTGTCTTTGACTCCTAGATAAGACATTACAGTTCTGGGAAGAGTACATTTTTTTTATCTTCAACATAAAGGCACTATAGTTCCTCTTTTAATAAAAAAAAACCCAAAACACAACATACACCAACCACACACCAATGCTCAATTAAGTAGTATTTCCATACAATCAAGTTATCTTGACATCAGGAAAATGTACACTTAGATGGGGAGAGTCGGGCTGTTAGTGTTATAGTATTTTGACAGGGGCCACTGCAAGTTTCTAAGTAACCAATTCACAATTGGACAAGCACTAACAATTTCCTAGCATATCACTAATTACGCCAAGGTCAGTTTCAAAACTAGAGCTGACACTGTCAATGCCAAAACTACCACTCTGATAAAGAACTGCTTACTTTCAGTTTAGAATAGAGTACTTGGCATTCTTTCCTCTTAATAACATACTGACTTAAACAAAACAAAAACAAACCACAAACAAACAAACAAAACAACAACAACCAAACAAAAAAAAATCTCTATTTGAATGACTCTGGTTTTGAATTATATTGCTTTAAATACTCCAGCTCTAAACTTTTTAAAAATACTGCTTTAAGATAAAAACACAGAACTCCAAGTTTATCAAAATATTTTGTAAGTAGAACAAGGATTTAATTGCATAAGCAAGGTTCCAAAAGCTAAAGAGGCTTTTTATTAGTCTTAATTAAAAGTAACAAGGAATGCAAAAATTGAAATATGTACTCATGCAAAAATTGAAATATGAACTCCAGGAAGCATTCAATTTTCAAGAGAGAACCTTGCAAATTAGTTCAGCTGTACTACTTGGCACAGTATGAATCAGTTATAGGAAACAAAAGCTTTTCCCCCACAACCAGAAAGGAAAGGCCCATGACCGAGCCACCACAGCCAGTAAGAAGCAACAGACTACCTGTAGATTTATAACAGCAGCACCTAATGACTGTGCTTTACATTTTAGGGACAAAATCTGTGAGAGTCAAATATGATTAATTTATTTCTTACAAAGTATATTTGGGGCTGCTTAAACAAGGAGATAAGATAGATAAATGGGCAATGGGTCTCCAGGCAGTTTGTTGAAAGCCCAAGAAGAGCTTGCTGAGTATTTATTTAGGCTCCAAGGCGTTATTTGATTTCATTAACACAGATGCAAGCAATCCTCATTCAAAAAGGAGAATAAAATATTAAGAATAGCAAAAAAGGATAAGCAAGCAGCAAGGTTGCGTTCACTCTCTGCTTTCAAGCATACGCTCAAATTTTGCACTCACTTTTGCTAAACAATCTGTATTTATTAATTCACTGAAAAACAGTATATTTGTTTTTTGGCTAAAGCATAATTCTATAAATTCTTTTCTGAAAGCTAGTAGTCTGAAGGAAGCAAAAGATGCCTGGAGACAATGTCTATGATCTATACAATTATCTCCAAGACTGCAGTTAAGTTTCATGACAAACATAAACCCCAACCAGAAAACATATTTAGAGATGTCATTTTGATATAACCGAGTATTTTCCAAGTCACATATCAGCAAGTGCACACATGTCAATATCTGTAACTATGGCTAATCACAGTGTAGAAAGCCAGCTCACTTTGGAGAGATTCAAACTGTCACTGTAAGCAAGCTTCCAAGACAGTGATGAAAACTGATCTCAAATCTGATTAACTTGATCAGACTGTGACTACTTTACATATTATACCAGCAGATAAAGCATCAGGACTTATGACTCAAAATACTTGGTGGTTAAAGTATTTAAAAAAATAAAGCAAACCACAACCTAATTCAACCATAACTAAACTAGCAATAGCATATTCCTACGCATGACAGAAGTCCGAGACTGGCCAAGGCAGCTGCATTGACCATCCTTAAACCAAGCAAAAGAACTTAACTACTATCAAGCTTTTAAGCTCATACTTCCCAGTACTACCCTATACTAGTTCCAAGAAGGAAAAATAAAATTGTACAGACTCTTGAATCAACGCATGACTGCTAGCCTAGAGTGTTACTCCACGATACACATCCTGCCTGAAACACTAGGTGACTGAAAGGGGTGGAATAAGCTGCACTATATAAGCCTTTCACAGACAGACCATTTTGCAAGTTCCCCAGTAGATGTTGATATTCTAGCCCTTCTACAGATTTTCTGGAGTTGTCCTCCCTTCGCAAACATGCCACTGTCCACTTCCAGCAATGTTCATAGCTTCGCTAAGCAGAAAGAGTAGAGAAGTGAAACCACTGTCAGTTTTGTTGATGCCCAGAGTTCAGAATGAAAACTGATTAGAAGAATTGCAAAAAACAGAGTCTGTGGGCAGAAGACAACCCTGAAAAATACTAGTTTTCCAGTCCACGCACACTTACATAATTTTAATAGTGGTGAAAACAAAGGGGTTTGCATTGTAACTTAAATTATGAAAATTTAGTAGTTATGTGTCAGAGATTAATAAACAGGTAACTGACCAATTCCTGAAAATGAAATTCATCTCTCATTAAAAATAATAAAATTCCCCCAGAATGAGTTGAGAAGCAAAAGAGAGAAAGATAAGCATTGCACAACACAGGATAAAGCATACACAATAATACCATGCAATTTGCATGCTTCTTGTACCCATCATTTCTTACTGAGGAAGACGTAAGAGGCTAATGGACTACCTTCTCAAGAAAAATCCACTTGCAGTTTAAAAAGCAGGAATTCTGCTCTTCTAAGTCTAGAGAAATACTTCATGTGCTGTGTATATAATAAGCCTTTTGGCTAACGTTTAAAACCATGGTGCCCTGGTTTACTTCAGTTTTCATCCAGTTTCAATATACTTGAGAGTTTTTAATTTGGGTATAAGTCAATTAATAAACGATGCAAAGAATTGGAGGCTTCTTCAATCTATTGTGAAGAGGCAAAAAAAAAGCTTTGCCACTTACTTCCTAGATGGGAACCAGTGATCTGCACTGATACTGATATACAAATCATGCCTCAATTGTCACACGGTTTTGAAGTCTTATTTACAGTCCTTCTACAATATAGATAAAAGGCCAACATTTAAAGAAGCTTTTTCCACAAGGATTTTTTCTGACAACTTTCAACCGCTTCAACTAGTTGATCCAGTGGTAAATCTCACAGAGAAGTTCTCTCTATATATGCATATAGCTGTCATGCATTTGCACCAGATTTCCTCAAGAACTTCACCTTTCACCAGACATACCAGACATGTTAAATGCCAAAGGTAAAACTTTGTAAAACTATAAATAAGGTGGGTATCTTTACCAAGAAAACCAGAGAAATTCTCACAGTTTTTTGTTCAGCATTCAGATTGCAAATTAATTCCCATACAACAACAGAAAGAAAGTGGAAAGAGTAATTTCTCACCTCTTCACAGATTGGATACTACAAACTATCAGTTTGCTACATGAAACACAAAAAGGAATTATCCCAACATGTGTTTAAACAACAGAATTTAAATGGCCACAAGTATGTTTAATTGCAGCATGCTATTAGCATAAGCAGCATTGAGTAATCATCACAACCCCTTGCTCCTGCAGATGGTAAGATTATTTTTCACATTGTCCCAGCACCGTGACACCTATAAATGCATAGCTTAGCATGCAAAAACCCTTACTTACTAGCTACCTGAGCTGGTGAAACTAACAGATAATCTGCATTAAAAAAAGAAATAATTAAGACTATATAGAAAAGTACATCACAAAAGTCATTCTGTGCAGAGTATCTTTCTCTCTATCACTAAGAAACTCTTTCATACAGCGATAGACTTAAGAGGAGTTGTTGGAAGCACCAAGACACCAATGTAGCGCTGCCATCATCCACAGGCAACTTCTGACTGTGATATTCCTCATCTTTTCTGAATCAGACATAACAGCTATCAAAAGAATACTAGGAAGGTGAAAAATCTATTATGGAATCCTGCTCAAGGAAATGGTAACATAAAGGTACAGAACTATATATAACAACACTACTGAAGAATTAAGCAAGGTGAAGAATAGAGGGAAGAGCAGAAAGAGCATATGGGTAAGCAGAACAGAATCTGCAAAATGAAAAAAAATCATAAGCACAGAAAAATAACAACTCTGAAACCTAACAGAAGAATTGCAAGAAAGATGAGGTAGACAATACAGTAGAAATATTATCAAATATTCAGATTAAATTAAATGTTTGAAGGAAATGCAAGAAATAAAAGGAAACAAGAAGTAAACAGTGCTTTCCCTTCTCAGTCTCTAAAATGCCAAATTGCAGACAGGCCATCTCTTGTTCAAAGAGCAGGAAGCAATATCTGCTTTTTTGACTCAGTGTTACTTGAACACAGAGAGACAGAGGCAAACTGCAGTACAATGGAGAAATCAGACTAGCAAGGAATTAAAAGCCACAAAGTTGAAAGTCTGTATTAATAATGAATTATTTTACTGTTTAACACAGAAGAAAAATGTGCAAAAAAAGAATTCTACAAATTGAAAGAGAGGGCAAGTCTCATCTCCTGAAGCCATGCAAGTCCCTCCACGGAAGGCAAAACGTCCTGTCCGACAAAAATCAAGGCAACACCTCCAAGGAAAGCAGAGGGGAACCGGGCCAGTGTCTGCTCTCCAAGGTACTGTCCCTTCTGCTGCAGCTTGAAATGTTTAACCCAAGAATCCTCGCACAGACAATGCCCCATTACACTCAGCATCACCTGAGCATCTAAGGATTATTATAAAACCTAGTCTCTCCCAAGAGCTGACACTGACAGCATCCACAATGGTTTAAACCACATAATTTTGGACATGTCTCAGACTGTTTGGGACTTCCATAACTTGAAAACTACCCTTACAGAGGAAAAACCGTAATACCAAAAGGTATGAAAAAAATATCTAACAGGAAGTGTTCCTACACAAGAAACAAGGTAACTGAGTTCTACACTAGTCAAATATCTTTGAAAATAAAAACTAAAACCAAACTAAATAAAGCAATGCATGTTTTTCTTTTGATTTTCCCTGAAGTTATTCATATAACTAAGCAGGAATGTAACTGTAAGGCCTGTGCAAGCCCCTTACTAGGAAGGCTAAGAGCATCTGCAGGAAATCATTTGAGAATCTCCCCTATAAATAAAGCAATTAATTTCCTTAATATTACATGTGCTAAGAAATATAAGGATAATCACTTCCATGACTCTCTTAGACTACTGTAGCAAGTACTTACCCAACATAAGATTTTCCTATATAGAAAGATCTCAGTAAATATATGTCAGCACTCCATAACTCAAACCAAGAATTTATGTAACTAAACTTCAGCATCACTGATCAAGTGGCTTGAGCAATGAGAAAGATCCAGTCTTCAGCATCCTGAACAGGAAAAGTTTCCAGACAAAAGTAATTTCTGATCACATCAAGTAACATGAACCAAAAATCACAAAAACTGAAATATCTTCCTAGAAATAGAAGCCTTTTGGCTATTGAAATCAGTTTTTCTTCAACTGCTTTATGATTACAGACAAGTCAAAACAACTTCACCTTAGATTCATCTTTCCTTTTTCTTTAGAAAGTTTACAGTTAGAAAAGATTCAAGTTTCTCCTTTCATTTGTTTTACCCCTGGTTTATCTGATTCATTTTGGAGTAGAACTTCACCACAGTCCGTGATAATTACATTATGGCAATACTGCTATAAAGGAAAAGTTATTTTTATTTTCCTTTAAGTTTTGGTGCTCATCCCCTTAAAAAGGGTCAAAGACAAAACTAAATTGAAAACAATTATTGAATTTAATTTTTATTAACAATTGAGCTTCTCTTCTTCAACAGCAAATAGTAATGATTTAGGTTAGTGTAATAAAGTCAGGCAGTTACCCCAGTAACTCCTCCATATAGTCTCTGCAGGTGTTCGAAATATAAAAATACCAAGTAGGGGGAAAAAAGTATCTTTAAAAAAAGGCAAAAAAAAAAAAGCACCACGCAACAGAAACAACTGGTCTACAGTTTTGCACAAGAGAATTCATCAGTCAAATGAAAGACTAGATGCGCACAAAACACTAGGAGGTATACAAATAATCAATACTGAAGCTAACTGCAAGCACTGAACAAGTGACAGCAGCTCTTGTAGGTCAAGCGATGTTAATTATGCAATATTTGTAGTATTATAGCATAGATTCAACATCTAAAATAACACAGGACTATTCACAACATTAAATACTCATCCCCTTGAGATCCCAAAATGCAAACTGAATGCTGCAGTATTTTGGAATACTTCAATTTCTTTTCTACCTCAAAGCAAACATAGCCTCACTCAACCTCTCAGTACTTCCTAAATGCCAGAATTCTGTGACAAGTCAAGTCTTCAGCATCCAAATTCAGATCTATCCCGAAGCTATAGAAGCAGGAAAACACTCCAGTATCTCAAGTGTTTTATGGACCTCATCATGTTGGGAACAGTTCTGCAGGCCAGTTGACAGTGATAACATACAGAAAACAACAATATCAGTCTACACCCATCTCCTGTGCTTGAGTAAACTGTGTGGGCTTGGGTTTTTGTCCGATTTGGTTTTGGGGCAGGGGGGCGGTGTTTGTGTGGGTTTTTTCTTTGGTTGGTTTTGGGGTTATTTTGTCTGGTTTGGTGTGTGTTTTTTTTGTTTGTGGGTTAGTTTTTGCTGTTTTTTTTGGGGGGGTGTTTTTTTGTTGTTGTTTTGGGGTTTTTTATGTTTTACTAAAGGTTTAAGAGAAAACATAAAAAGAAAAAGGCCTGCAAGCTTGTGTGATACAAGTAATGCATGTAAGTCTCTACTCATCAATGTGAACTGTTTTTTCAAGGTTTCAGAGCTGCTGGCGGGGGGGGGAAACACCACAAAAACAACCACCACAAGACTAAAGAGGCAATTATTGAAGAAAGTGAAGCAACATTCTGTGAAGAAAACAAACTTAGTTCCCAGAAACCAAGAACTGGGAATAACCTAGGACTAACAAAGTTACCTAAAACCGCAATGGCCACCATATAATATATTTATCTATGTTGTAATTCTTTTTTCTCTTGCTTTTCTATAAAACAAACACAGGAACAAAACAAAGCTCCATAGAGGATTTCGGTTTAGATTTAAGTCAACACATGTCAACACCAGCTGCAGTCCCAAAGGGAAGCCTCTTTGACAACCAAGCCCACTCAGGCTCTCTGGGACATGCCACAGCCAGGACTACAAACACACCTGGCTAAGAATCAGTCTGAGAAATACATTTCCACTTCAAGCTAAGATGAGGCACTCCCAGGCGCACAACAATCTTACATTCAACAAATGTTTATCATAGAGCATCACATCCTCTATACTTTCAAGTGAAACCTGTCTAAGTGTACAGTGACAGCATGGTTCTTTAGGTAGCTCAAACTATTACCACGGTTTCAGAAGTAACACAGCGACCTGCAAAAATGTACTGTAAAAGACAAGAGACAGAAAAATCCATATTTAATGTTACATTTATGTCTTTTTTGGCTTACTTTAGAGTTAAGACTATCTGGATATCTGTGCAGTGCCTGGCAAAACAGAACTATCCTGATAAGGGCCTCTGGACAGCACAACAATGTAAATATTACTAAAGAACAAATGAAACTCAATATAATACCTCCAAGACTGACAAAAACTGGCATCCAAAGAAACCAAGGAATGTACACTATGTTGGTATCAGGGTTCATTTGGGGATACAGAATGCTGTAAATTAACTAAAACCATGTAACATCCTCCACTTATTTCTCCTGTAAAAAGTGTGTACATTTAAATGAGCCCTTATCATTAATGCCATGAGAATCTGTTCTTGTCTTCTGTAAGTGCCCTTATCATAAAAAAATAAAGAAGTCTTTTTTTCTTCCCTTTCTATTTAATGCTACTAAAAAATCTTTATGTTGTGGAAGATTAATTCAAAAATTGGACAAGAACCGTATAGACTTTACTCCTATTAAACCCCTGCCTGGGAAACCATACGCGATGTAAACATACCTAGGGCACTCAGTGATAAATTAGACTGAGAGAACAACACATGGTCTTGTAATGCAAAAACTGCTTAAAGCTGGGCATTTCATAGAGGAATTTGCATTCTACTGAGTTCCTGGATCAAACTACTTCTCAGGAAATAACTTCAAGATCAGGGAATTTACAGGGGTTCATACTTACAGCAAATGCTGAAAATAAAGATGCTGCAAGAGGGAAAAAAAAAAAACTAACCAATACTGCCGCATCTGTCCATAAAAAAATTGGCTGCTTCTCATGTTTAATCACAGCAGTTAAGCTTTATGTTAAATATATATACACACATACAGACCTCTGGCCAAAAAGAAATGAGTTTTTTAAAGGTACCGATCTCCAGCTTCACAAGGCCTCAGACTTGTGAGCACCTCACAAGCAGGCCTACTGACTACCTGTTATGAAATCAGGCCTGAGGACCTGGAGTCTTGTGAGGAGGTGTAGCAAGACACAAACCTGGGCCTATGCAAAGGTCACTGCTAGACAAAAGCTCCAGCTCTGCACACTGTTATGGGGAGTGGATTAATATTGTAGCAGTTTACAGTGGGACTAATATGCTTATAACAAAAATATGCCTGTCTGTTTGCAGAATTGTTCAATTCCATCCTTCTGTCATCCATAAACTGGCAACTTCTGTTGAAGAAAACTAAGCTTCCCACATGTTTGTGCCAAAACAATACTTTAAGAGTTGCTAGTCAATTCACTTTCTAAGTGACCTGTCACACAATTGATACCAAATAATTATTTTGTAAACATTAGGGTAAATGAAGACAATGTGTTCCATGTAAAAATGTTTGGTTTAGCAAGAAATTTCTAAAACAAACTAGATTATGTTTCCTGGACCTCTTTCAAAATACTGTTTCAGTAGTTTCAGTGAAGAGGCGATCCCAAATGCTCAGTGGGCAGAAAAGGAAACTGCTGGCAGTCTCTGGCTCACACATTTTGGGCATGACCTCATTCTTTACTACCACTTTTCAATTTTGCTGCAGTGTTTTAAAAGCCAAGGCTAGATGTTATTTTTATGCATTACCTTTCATTATTACTTAAGAAATGTACAGAACATAACTTGAAGTTACAAAACAAAGTATACCTCCCTTAGAACTCATTCTCATACAGTGAGAAGGTAAGTGGCACACACAACACACAATCACATACGCCTTTGTATCCAAACACACACACAAAATAATTAGTTTTATTTAAAGTGTGCTTGTTTCTCTGAATGGAAGGCCAAAACTAATGCTATCTCACCAGCATTTTTGGAAGTTGCCTATATACAAACAATAGTGCATGATTTCCCTAACAATTTTGACTTAATCAATTTCCTTTTCATAAATAGCACATTTATCTCTCAAATTGCACAGAGCCATTACATTATTATCCATACCCTAGTTATATATTAAAAAAAAATAAAATTCAAGTGATTTAAGATGTTGCTTTATCTAAAAGGAAATATCTAGCTGGCTAAAGCCCAATTACCTTAAAATGGTTCTAAAAATACATTCAAACTGGAATTTCAGAAATTTCTTGAAATATCAAATTTAACATTACAACTCTTTATATTTCATCATATGAGTCGTATGAGCCTTGACCAAGTTTAAGCAATTACCAATTCATCAAAACCAAACAAAGTTACCTCTTCCAACAAACAGTTGTCATCCATGTACCATTGATAGTTTAGCCTTATTTTGAGCCTACTATTTAAGCATTCAGTCAGCAACACCAACATATTTCCCACCTCTCCAGTTGAGGAAGATAAGATATGCATGCTAAATTAAGTAAACATCACAATGATTGTTGGAAACAAGATATTGGAATTACAAGCTTAGCCAAACTTGGCAAACAATTTTAACTCAGCAGTTCTCTGTTGTTAACTTTTTAATCTTATTTATTCCAGCCTCTGGGCTCCCCTGAAAGCTAAGTTTTACACACACATTTTTGCTTTTCAAATAAAGCTGGCCATCACTGAATATTGTATTTCCCCAGCAAGAAAGAGGGCAACATTCAGCTACCATAGTATCAACTCACAGATCTTAGGGTAGAACAAACACTACATGGAATAGGGGCTCACAAGAGTTAAGGAAAAAACAAACAAACAAACAAATAAATAACCTTCTATCCAAATCCTGTTCAAGGAAGCATTCTCTACTTCATTTTATTAGAACATGATTTGCCTCTAAACAGACCACAGTGTGCAACCAGGAAAAATGTTTAAGATTTAAGATAGCTGAACTTCCCGCTAATCACAAACTTCAACTGGTAAGTTCGTTAAATTTCTCAGCTTCTCTACAAAACATGTTTTTAAATCTTTGTTCATGAAGCAGTGCACAAAAAAAAAAAAAAGCCTCTGAGAAGCTGGGAAGGTACCTTGCCTGCCACAGAGAACTGAGAGCAGCTTCCAAGGGATACACGAGGCCTACTGCATAGGGGTAAAGGAGATTTCATGCCCAAAATGAAGACCAATATCAGTAGTACCAGGGGGGATACTTCCTGTATTAACCCTCCAACCCTCCCGGCCACTTAGGTAACACCTGTAAGAAGGAAACTTCGGAAGGAAGAGACCACCCCCAAAGAGAAACACCCCAGATGCCCGTTCTCCCCCTCCCCGCTAGCCCAGCCCTCGCAAAGCCGAAACAGGCTTCCTTAGGTGTCTGTTCCCTCACAGCCAAGCAGTCGCTTCAGAAAAAAAACCCGAAAACCGCGTTCACCGCACTCCTTCCACGCCGCCCCCC
>JANHFX010003484.1:0-15482 GCA_027560015.1 Chloroceryle amazona | reverse complement strand
GGAAGGAAGGAAGGAAGGAAGGAAGGAAGGAAGGAAGGAAGGAAGGAAGGAAGGAAGGAAGGAAGGAAGGAAGGATTGCCCATAATTATGCTGTAAAGATACCATCAGCACAAATTCTCCAAGAGACATCTCTGTTCGTGGCAATCCATTTTACTTAAAGTCAGTTCCAAACTATCTTTCCCACTGGGTGGAGAAAGGATTCCTCACCAGTCTGGTCTGTTCTCAGTGCCTTGTGTGTAACACCACTAATTTCATTTGCAGAGAAATTGGCAAACAAATCTGCTTGGTGTGACCCACTTAAAGATCTGCTCCACAACTCACTGATCCAGAGGCCCCTCATATGGGTCTCAGCAAACCATCTTAGCCTGCCTGCAATTGTGTTCTTTCCTATCAGGTAAGTGCCCCCAAGAAATTTCTTGTGGGACACTGCCTCATCCCACACTCAGAAGGTCTCCCAGGAGTGGAAACAAGATCATGCACTTCTCCCCTTGGTATTTAACCCGTGATAACCTAATTGTGGAATCACAGTCTTCTTAAACACAGGATCTCTGTGAGTCCTTACTGTGTGCAAGAGGACTCTTGCCTAGCAACCATCACAGCAAAACAACTGAGTGCAAAAGACTTTGAACCTGAGACATCAGAGTTGTGAACACACCAGCCCACAATTCACACAGAGTGTCTTTTGAAAAATGACTTTAAAAAGTCCTTCTGCCATCTCAGATCACATCCATTTAGCCAAGAAGGTCTTTAATATGAACAATTCTAGAATGGGAGCCATGGACTCAGATTATTTCTGGGGAACAACCTTACATTTTATGAGTACTTCTATCCATTTAAAAGTCTTGGTGACAAACTGGAAGTTCTTCGATCTCTTTCACTACTTGTACTGTGGAAATACTGATTAAGTGTTCCAACTGTTTAAATTCTAAGGTAGAAAATATTAATGAATTCAAATGTAAAGGATCCTGGAGTTTTAAAGAATCACTTTGACTATCCAAAGTCAAAATTATTTCAGCCATTCCTCAGAACAGCAGGAACGGTAAGACCAGACTTCCTGTCCCAGAAAGGTTAGGCAAGAGAGTACAAGAGGTTCTCATTTCACACCAAATTCTCATGTGGTTTTTTTTTTTTTTTTCTTCAGAAAGAAGTGCCAAATGTGCACCAACCTGATCATGCTGGTAGCTGCACTTTTCATGGCCTTCAGCAAAACAGCCAAATCCTTTGAGATGGTTCTGGTTGGACGTTTTCTCTATGGCATTGGTACAGGTATGTGCTCGTGCCTTCATGGCCCAGGATTGTCTCAACAGGTATTGCCATTCTTGGAGAATGATTTTTAAAGTAAATAGAACAGGCACTTAATAACAGGGAAAGACATCATCCCTTTTGCAAGAAATCGTAACTGAAATACCAAGCGAATAGAAGCAATGTAGGAGAGGGTGCAGTCAGAAAGTTAAGCTTTTCTAAATATTCTAACAGTCGTTTATCCTCTTCTACGTTAAAGGGTTTTCTCTCAACATACACCCTCAGTATGTAGGAGAGATTTCACCCAAGAAGCTGCGTGGATTTACCAACTCCACAGTTGCTGTTTTTCTGACACTGGGAAAACTCACAGGACAGGTTATTGGACTACGGTAAATACTCCAATCTTTCTATCTAGTTACACTAAAAGTACTAGAAATCTTTCTATTACCTTGCCCTCTCAACTAACAGGACTTAGCTTATGCCAGTAAAAAAAGTTCTGATCATATTTGAGGCAAATCTATAGTTTGAGATATGACAGACAGAAAATGGTGATACTCACTGTCTGATTTCTTCTTATTTCCACACCCTTTGTACTAGCGGACTTCCCCTTAAAAGTTTACGATACGTACATGAGAAGTCTTAGCAAGATGTTTTGATCTTGTGGTCAAACCATGGTTAAATAAGTCTCATCAAATCTCATCATCTCTCTAGACACTATATTGGAACCTAATGATACATAGAAAGTTTTTCAACATCAAATAACTCAAATAATTCCTTTAAAATTGTCAGAAATAAAACCAGCCAAATTAGTGAAATTTGCCAAAGTATTGATTCAGGGTTTTGCTTCAGTGCACCCTGGAATGGAATTTGAGCAATCTCCATCACTCAGAAAAACTTCCTGAACATTCATTCCCATGTTTCAGCATAATTTTGTTTCACATACACTTTCCAGGGAGATTTTAGGAAGCGAAGCTTTGTGGCCATGGTTGTTAGCATCTAGTGGACTTTCAGCATTGGTTCAACTGGTTACTCTCCCATTTTTCCCTGATTCACCATCCTACCTCCTGATACAGAAGGGTAATGAGGAAGCCTGCAGGAAAGGTAGAGTGTTTACATTCCTCACTTACTTCACTTCATTAGACATGTTAGAGTGACAACCTCTGGAGAAGCCAAGCAAGCAGGGCCGATCTGTGCAGCACAGTGCAGTTCCATGGAGGAACAGCAGAGGCCGTTCTGAATAAAACAGCTGAGGTCCCTATGGCAATACATCTGTATTTACATGGGGCTCACTCCACCTCATTTACTCAGTCAGGAGAGGAAAGATAGATATATATTGACATATTTGACTTTGCCCACTTTGGTGGGAACTACTTTATTTCTTTAAAGGAAATTGTTTAGGCAGTTCATTTTTTTATTATAGGAAATGTAGTTAAATGTTTACTTAGTTTACAATTAAGTAAACTCCCTATCAGAAAGATATACTATACTGGCAACCAGAGAGACAGAACTCTGCCATCTGCCCCAGACCCAACCAGATGGCAGAAGCAAGCAGCACTGACACCACCACCTACACCAATGGACAGGCAGACTAAAGGGTTTGACATAACCACTCATGATGGAGCTATACCAGTAGCATAACTCACTCCCCTCCTTCTCCCTAACAGCCATCAGGAAGCTCTGGGGGGAAGGAGATCATCAAGCAGAAATTGATGACATTATGAAGGAGAAGGCTGCAATGACAAGCACAAAAACCTTACGTGTCCTTGAAGTAATAAAAGAGCGATCTTTGCGCTGGCAACTTTACATTTTGATGACTGTCATGACCACCTTGCAGCTCTGTGGAATCAATGCAGTTGAGTGCCCTCTTTATCCCCAAAACAAGAGACAACTCTAGACAGTGTTACAAACCCCTCTAAGCTGTTATTACACGAGCTTAGAACTGCATCACAATTGCAACACTTTTTTCACAGGTGCATTTCCTCTCTGCATTTTTCAGATATACTTCTATTCTTTTGAAGTATTCCACACAGCCAAGTTTGAAGAATACCTTATCCCGTATGTGTCCCTGGGAGTTGGCTTGTGTGAATGTTTATCCTCTATACTTTGTGTAAGTCTTTTCATACTTGAATTTTGAAGGAAAAAAATAATGTTGTCAACAATTGTACTTTTCCATACTTATAACTGGGCTTGGGGAAGATTTGCATAACTGAAAACACAGCTTCCTGCTTCTTCAAAGCCACATGCAAGATAAAAGGCAGCTCTCTTCCCAAATTATTTGCGTGACTGTATGTCTTTAGGATTATTTTTATACTGTGAAATAATTTTCTGATGCTCTGGATTAGGTGTGTGCATGTACATGTGCACAATTCAATATATAACAGCATACAAGAAATGGAACTAACAGCCCAGGGTCGACTCAAAAACACAGCTTAATTAATAATGTATTAGCTTTGAAGAAGACAATCAAATTCATTAGGGATTAAGAGACTCTTAAATTACATTGATTTGCGGCTGTTATTCAGATAAGTCTTCTTCAAAGAACACATGGAGAGGGGAGGAATTGTTTCATTCGAGAACTGGGATGTATGACCCCTGTTTTCTGCTTTCCAGAGCACCCTTATAGACCGATTTGGGAGGAAGGTACTGCTATGGGGAGGATACACACTGATGTGTTCTGTGCTAGCACTCCTTACCATGACCCTGTCACTACAGGTATAGAAGTAGCAGCCTTTTGGCTACTTACCCAATATCAACCCACCTTCCCGGTCTGGCCTCACAAGATATGTGCAAGAACTTCAGTCTGTGACAGCAAATACAGAGCTCTTCTATTCTGTCATGTACCTAATGGTTTGGTATCACTGTTTTCTCACTTTTAGCACCAGTTTTTCTGGATGCATTACTTCAGTGTTATCTTGATCTTCCTGTTCGTTGTCTTCTATGGAATTGGACCATGTGAGTACATTAATGGCAATGCTGGGAGGAAATTTCGTATCATATTTGATGGTGACACAACTGGCAGAGGAGAGACAGACTAGTTCCATAGGAAAGTTCTGAAAATTAAGGAGGGAAGGGCAGATATGTACAAATGGGAGACAGGAAATTTGAGGGTTTGAGACAGAAATTTCAGAACTATTTTTTAAATATGCAGCTGAAAACAGGATTCTAGGCTTTGCCAGGTATATTATAGCAATCATCTTTGTTAACTTAGTGAATTAAGCTTTATGCCTACCATCATGCTTCAGGTGGAACTGACCGCAGGACACAAAAAGTGAGCTGGTTTTATAAATTACTGCATTAATAATGGCCACCAGTGCAATATGAAAATGCACAGATCCACTGGCACCAGACACAGGATTCCAGTATGTACAAGAGAAACCTAATTAACAGCTAATGTCCAAAATTAAGAGCTGTAGCCCCTTTCTGGAATCAAAGTCTTTCATGCTCATAGCAGAGACCACCTGCCAGCAGGCCACCTGTTCTGCCTGGCTGCCATTGTCTACCACTGCCATTGTAAGGATTTTTGGTGGGAGCAAGGTGCGCTGAGGAGCTAAGTAAACATATACCTGGTTTGTGTTTTTTCTTTCTTTTTCAGCTGGAGCCACTATATCTATTATGGTTGAAATCTTCAGCCAGTCATTCAGACCATCAGCCTTTCTGATTGTTGGCTGCATCAACTGGATGGGACTGTTTGTACTTGGGATGATTTTTCCACTGATTGTTGTAAGTGACTCTAACTGGACCACTCCCTCCAGGTTAATCCACTTCTGAATGCTGACAGAGAGCAAAATAAAAAGAGTAAATTTCAATGATATTCAAATCTTAGAGCTCTGTGCAAATACCAGACCTGCTCAGGAGTCCCCCAGGCCTATCAGAGGAGTGGCAATTGGACTCAGGTCACATGTGGCCAGTGGAAGCTCCTGGTTCGATACCCATCCTGGTTTGTGTATTGAGCACACCTCTGAATTTTAGTTGCTAAGACACAGGCTTGCACCCAAGAGCAGGGAAATAGAAATGAGATTTGGGTTTTCCTTACAGTGTTTCACATTTCTCCTTGCAGGATAACCTTGGACCCTTCTGCTTCCTTATCTTTTTGGGAATCCTTGCTTTATCAGCAATTTTCATCTACCTGTATCTCCCTGAGACGAAGGGAAAGTCAATCATGGAAATAAAGGCAGAGTTCAACAAGCTGAATTTTGGAAAAAAAGAAACCTCAGCCACTGAAAATAACTTTCCTAAGGAACAGGTGTTCTGCACCAAACTCTGAATGTCCAGAGGAGAAATTTGCGTCTCATAGAAAAGACAGGAAATAATGTTGCAATGGAACTAAAAAGGAAATATTAAAAACAGACTGCAAGCTTTTCTGTGTCTTACTCCTTTTTTCTTTTTTTTTTTTTTAATAGAGGTTAAATTCTTTGTGCTAAAGTTTTATTTCTTTATGATATCTAAAGATTTTCACAGGAAATTTCATCACTCAGTGTTAATATCTACTGGATATAAAGAGATTTTTTTATTATTAAAAAGATCCTTCCATGATAGTTTACCTTATGAAGTTTTAAAACATTGTGTTGACAGACCATAGGGCCCAAATCCTGATACAAAAACATACAAGCTCTGCTCACAGCCCTGGACCCACAGTCCTGGGCCTCAGTTGGTCTCCCTTATTCCCAGGCCTCCAGTCCAATACCACAGGTATCTGAACAGTTTATTATTGAGCTTTCCTAAATGAGACCTCACTAGATCTAAGAACCTCATAATCAGGAAACTGCTGACAAATACCTCAGACAAGAGTGTCAGAAATATGAAGGACCAAGTAAAACAATTAAGAACACAAATCAAGAGAAGGAAGGTTTAAGAAGGTTAAATTCTTATCATTTATGATGATCCCCATTCATGAGGCTGACGAAACACAGAAGGCTAAAACATTTGACTAGCAGGCCAATGGAGGAAACAGATATGTGGTTTAGGGTGACCCGGGCAGATACGGATTCAAAACCTAACAGAGTAAATTAGGAAAAAAGGTTCCAACCATGGCAACAGAAAATAACATTGAAAGTGAAATTGTACTGTGCAACAACACTAGAGGTGTAATGGAGATCTCAGTGGAGAACATCCTAGTAACTCTAGGCAGGGAGAAGGACCTGACAGATATAACGGTATGCAAAAGAAGTAAAATGACTGCTATAAAATAAATTACACTCCAAAGAGCATCTGTGGTGTCTAAGGATCTGACTTCCAACCTGGTACATCATCTTCTGGGAATTACATCAGATGTTTTCAGAGAAGAAAGAGTTTGTTTTGGAAATGTTTTTCTTGTTATGTAAGCAAGCTGCCAATAACAAGTGATTATTGTACCCAGTAGAAAAAATAGGTTGTGAAGTTCATTGAAATAGAGTCTACATTTTTCCAAGTGATTACTAACAATTGTAGTATGTTTTGTGACTAAATGCTTTGGATCGTGCCACCTGAACCTAACTAATCACTGAAGAAAAGATTCATCAATATTATAAACAGCAATTCCACTCCTTACAGGTGGAACTGACACTTGAGTTTGGTTTTAATGTTTTGACACAGGAAACATGCCCTGAAAATTCTGTTTGTACAAATACACTTTATTTCTGGATTTTTTTTTCAATATTTTCATTGTTTTCAGAATGCTTCAGGTAAGGAGATGCAATTCACTAACACAGGATGTAGATGAACACTGGCACATAGTAATTAATCTCTTGACTTTTTATTTGATGACTTTTTACATCAAGGGTGCTGTAAAAGGAACTGGTTTTAAATCAGCATACATCACACAATCAACTTAAGCATGTTCATGTGGAGGCTACCACTATTTTAAAAATATTCATTTAAAGTACACTGTTGCAACACAAGCATTTAGGGCAAGCTACAGAAAGCCCTCCTTCTTTTCTATGGGATGGGGAATGGAGTTCAGAGAAAACATTAAATCACAGAAACTAAAGGGTATAAACACACCCATCTCCTTTAACATGGAGAGATTAAAAAAACCCCCAACATTTATTTTATCCCCATCAGAATTTTCAACCTGCTTTTCCCCCACACATCTCACTGCAAACACTCCCTCCCACATGCCATATGACCCCTCCAAATTACTTCTCTCAGAGAAGACTCTGCTAGGCAGCAAAGAGAACTGATCCCAGCTCTGCCACATACTCAACTCTGGATAAATCCCTCTCATTTTAGAAAGCCTGTGGGTTTCTCTCTCAGGAGACCCAGTTGACTGTTTTGGGACTATTCTCACACACACACACACACAAAAGTTGAAAAAAACCTGCCTCTGAGTATGTAGATTCCAGCACTTGCCACGGTGGAAAATCAAGACCCTGATTTTAACACGTCTTAGTCACAGGTCAAAGAAGGTCTCCACAACATGTGCTACTGGGTTTTTTCTGTTACGATCCATTCCACAGAAAGAGTCCCTGACTGCACAATTGGGGCATCCATCTAAATTTTTTAAATAATCGTAAGATTTACATAAAGAGGCACAGTAAAACTCTCCCACTCTCAACCAGTCCCTGAAACACTTCTTTTTCACTGGTTTTCACGATCATGCTGTATCCAAATACGAAGTGTCATTTTGGACACTTTAATTCCCAGAGGACAATCCTCCACTTTCTCCCTCTGAAAGCTGTACAGCAGATGGCACAGGCAGCCCTGCCTCCTCGAGGCACTCCCACCCCTCCAGATACACCTGAGGAAGGTACCATAGGCTATTTAAAGGCTCCTGAGGTGCCTACTAGCACAGTTGGGTATCAGCCTGCAGGTGCACTGAAAACATACTTGTGATCCAAAGATGCCTAAATTCATTGTTAACACAAACATATGCAAGGATAAAGTTACAGAGTCTTTCATGGGGGAGCTCACCCAGCAGTTATCAAAAGCAATGGGCAAACCAGCACAGGTAAGTCCATATGCTCAAAATTTTCCTTATTTAGTCAGTTGTGCCTATGCAGCGAGGTATTTCTCAGCGACAGCCTCTATAAAATAATATACCTAAGAGCTCACCAGTATCAGAGTTTTCTCTCTGTAATTACATGAACCAGGAGGGCAAGTAAGTTGATTGTGACCAGAAAATCAAGACAGGTGATTCTGCCCTTCTCTACGCAGTTCTTGTGAGACCCCACCTGCAGTACTGCATCCAGCTCTGGGGACCCCAGCAAAAGAAGGATGTGGACCTGTTGGAATGAGTCCAGAAGAGGGCCACAAAGGTGATAAGGGGGTTGGAGCACCTTCACTATGATTACAGGCTGAGAAAGTTGGTGTTGTTCAGCCTGAAGGCTCTTAGGAGACCTTATAGCAGCCTTCCAGTACCTAAAGGGGACTACAGAAAAGCTGGGGAGGGACTTTTTACAAGGGCTTGTAGTGACAGGATAACAGGTAATGTCTTAAACTGAGAGAGAGTAGGTTTAGATTAAATGCAAGGAAGAATTTCTTCACTGTGAGGGTAGTAAAACACTGGAACAGGTTGCCCAGAGAAGTTGTGGATGCTCCATCCCTGGAAGCATTCAAGGCCAGGTTGGACAGGGATCTGAGCAACCTGGTCTAGTGGAAGGTGACCCTGGCCACGGCAGGGGGGTTGGAACCAGGTGATCTTTAAGGTTGTGGTTACAGATGAATAAAAAAATAAGGTAACGAAGTTGCTTGGACATCGAGCAAAAATACCTATGTGACATCCTGCTGTTCAAGTCGAAACACCAAAGTAAAATCTGTCTGCTGGTTTCATTACAAAACAGAGGTATTTTTACCTGCCAAAACCCATTGCAATATGCTGCTGAGGTGAAGTACTGAAATAGTGTCATTAAGGGTCTCATAAGTCTTTAATTTTCTTAATTAATCCTGAAAGGTCACTAGTCTCAATACCAATTGGACTTGCTCCATGGATCCCATCAGTGGTGGGATGGATAATAGTATTGACATTTCTTTGACCAGTTAGAAATTCTCAGTTCAGCACTGATAATTAGAATATTTATATTTTGTTTAGTATGGCTGTAGTCTTTAAAAGACAGTGGTATGTGGTTGGATGTTCTCATTAAAATGATTTGATGCTGTTAAAAAGCTAATAGACCTGGAGGAGTCTGATTTTACTGGATCTCTTCCAGGCAAATTGTTTGATGTCTGTTAAAGGGGTCCCATTTTTCTAGGGACAGTAATGGAGCCCTATGCAACCAACCAGTCTCATTAAACATGTAAGAAATCAATCTTTACCCAATTTCACCAAAGTTAGATATCTCAGGGAATAGTTAGAAACATGTTTTAGGCTTGTGTAAGACTCATCTCCATAGAAAGCAAGCTTAACTGTAGATAGGAGTAAGATTTTCTTTTTTTCCTCAACACATGCAGTAATATAATAAAATTCTTATGTAAACTGATGTGTTCTATTTCTCTGAATAAAAAACCCACATTTTTTTATGAGTCTAGCAAACAAGCACTTGCTGTTGTGGGTGGTGGTTCTTGCATAACAGCTCCTGAATATAAAGCTAGAGGCCAGGGCTGGGATGCAGCTGGAACAGGTTTGTGCAGCCGTGTGGAAGGGATATGTAATGGAACTGAGAAATATACAGGGAACAACAAAGAGATTTTTCAAAGAGGACATGCAAGCTCTTCGTGACAAAGGAGGCAATAGGAAAGGGAGAGTCTCTTAGTTATAACACAGAAAGAAGGAAAGGATCAGGGTAGGCTGGAATGCAGAGATTTCCTCTTGCAGGAAATGGTACCATTTGAAAAAATACTGATTTTTATTTTTAATCAAATAGTTGTAGGTTTTTTTCTTCTAGAAAAACTGTTTCAAACACTTTCAAACTGCTCTAATAAGAAAAAAGTGCTGATTAATGCTTCAGCTTGATTTTTTTAAAATTTTTTTTTAACATAATAATCTGCTTCCAGGGTAGATGTTAAAGCATGTATGAATCTACATTTGGCATAAAGATGAGAGCACAGGGTGTCCAGCCAGGGGGTAACAGCACCAAGCAAGTGGTAGCTCAGTAAGACCTCCTTGGCTTATCCAGTACTGCTGTGGTCTGATGCACCTTACACACAAACAAGATGTAAATGACAGCCAAGACTAATTAACCAGACAACTTCTCCTACTCAGGCTTGCTTCTTTTACCGAGGGGGTTAATTGCTGCTGAGTTCCAATGATGCACTGCTAATAAACGTGGGTAAGAAGCCAAACGGATGCCAAAGGACCTGATCCCTGGATTCCCCAGTGTGTGGTTCTGACACTGTGTGTTAGCAGCAGTGAAAATTGCAGGCTGATCATTAATATTAACATAGATACTTTCTTCTATTTCTCCTTTTATTAAGAACAAAAGTAGGATTAGGCTGTATTTTGTTTAGTGAGGGGGATGCTGATTTAGACCTCTGCTGTGTCAGTTCACATTTACCTCAGCAGGGAAGACTGCAGCAGGAGTCAGTGAGGTGCAAAATCTCTCTGGAACGTAGGGTGGCAGCAATGCAATTGCACACCCCCACTCAAACCCAGCCTTCCCACACAGGCAGCGAGAACCTGATGGCTCCAGGGAGGTTCTGGCGGTATTGCAGGTCTTGAAGCACCTGAACTTTCTATACAAAATTTAAAGTCAGGAAAGATGTTATTGCAGAGTCCTCCTTCCAATAGTGTACCTGGGTTGAGAATCCAGAAGCCATCTTTCAGTAGGTAATTGCCCACACTGGGGTTGAAAGCTGCAAGAAAGCAGGCAGGGAAGGTGAAAAGCATCTCTGAGTGCCTGAGATTGCTCTTTTTATTGTTGCTGTTCTATAATTTTATGTGCTTCTAGTACCTTTAGTTAAGAATGCAGCCATTCTGCAATAGGCGAAAGAATTGTGATGGCAGTGCCTGTTACCAAATGGTATGTCATGAGAATGTGGTTCTATTTCATACCTTCTCATCTTCAGGAAGTATGGAAGTGCAGAAAATTACAGGAGAATTTCAGAAGTGTGACGGATAGGCATGCACCTATATTCAGTGCAGTTTAGGTACACAGATACCTTCCTGGATTTTCGAAACTTTTACTAACATAGTAAGGGAAAATAATACTCCTTTCTTCTTCCAACAGTATCTAGCAATGCAGATGTCCCCTGACCAGCTGATGTCCTTTGGTGGCTCCACAGACCCCTGTGCTATGTGCTTTCTCTAAAGCATTGACAAGATAGGGGAGCAGGAGAACAAGGTCTACTCCAAATTGCTTTGTGACCTGCTGAATAAACAGCTGAAAATACCATCTGACAGGTGAGCTCCTACAGCAACTTGTCCAACATGACTTTCCACAAACTGTTAAAACTATTAATCCCAGACTTGTCCTTTGCTATTCTTCCAATAACATTCTGCTTGAAGACACTAAATGCCAAGTCAACAGAACAATTCTCCAGTTAAAAGTAGGAAAGGAACAATTGCATGAGCTGCAATGCCAATGCTCAGAAGCTCTAAAATATCTCTTAGTTAAGATGATGGAGGCTTGGGAACTGCATGTACTCACAGATCTCATGTGTGTAAGCCTAGGTACAGGCACAATAATCTGATGTTACTAAATTGATAACTTGAGTAGCCTGTACCAACACTTCCCTACTGTCTGTGGGTTACAAAAGGGGGTCCCTTACAAAAGCTTCCAATCACATAGAGGCATTTCCAGTTTTTCTCGTGAAGATTCACCAATCAGCTCCAGAAATGACTGTAAATAAAACACATCATCCTGAGATCTCTTTAAAACAGCAAGTAGGAAAACACCAGGAACACCAGGCAAGGTATTAAAAGGGAGGAGCAGGCATGTGGAAGATGCAACACTCAGACATGCCTGCCAAAATACGCAAAAGGAAATGTGTACCTTGCTGAGATGCAGTGCAGGCCTCAGAAGTGTAAAGCCCTGGGCGACAGTCTGCAGCACGGCTACGTGTGTCTTGCTATGGGAACACCCTGGCCAGCCTGCAGCATTCTGCTCTCAGCACCTGACAGTATCTCTCTTCCCTTTCAGAATCTATGTCAGCTTCTTCGAGATCAGTGCTGGCAACATGGGCTGGAATAACACCACCTTTGCTTGAGGTGCCCTTGAGGAGCAACAGCTTATTCCTGAGCCCTCATGGGGTTTTGAGCACTGCAGAATAGTCTAGAACAGTCATGTTACCTGTATTTGGCACAAATGTAAACATCAGTGGTGCCTTAGTCACTGCCACACAATGCTGCTTTAATATCTTGTCTGATGCTTAAAATAAACAGAAGTATCTTGGCCTGATTTGAAAATACATTTAAGTCAATAGATGCAGCTATCGATGTGGCATACAGCCCTCCCTTCAAAAGGAGGAAAGATGTGATTGTCCCTTATTTAAAAGGGACGGATTGTAGTCCAGGGCCTCCTTAGATCTAACACTCCATGGAATTCTAGCTGCTTAGCAGAAACACTTCTGCTGTGAGAGTCTCACAGGGCTCAGATTAGGCAGATCGAGTAAGTGGAAAAACCCACTGTTCACTGTTCTGCCCTCCCCTTTTTGTCTATCGAACAATTTGCAGTGACAGTGAAGATTAGAGCACAGCTCAAAATGAAGAAGAGGCACAGTGAGCCATTCCCAGAGGCCAAAGTCATGAATTACTTACAAAAGGAAGATTTCCATATAAATATTTATTATTCAAGCCCTGGGTCAAATAAGAGCATTTGCTTCCAAAGTAAAATAGAAAGATTGAGTACAGATCTGTTTCCTGAATTTCCAAAATTAGGTGTATTGTGACTTTTTTTTCTGGAAGAATAAACCAATCTCACTGCTGTTCTGTGCTCTATTGTGAGCATCTCCTGTTGTCCGTATAACAGCTTTGCAGACATAATCTCTAAAGAGAAGCCTGCACCTCAACCTGCAGATATGAAAGCTGCTTTAGTGAATCGAAGAAGCACACACCAATAAAGCAACATGCTATTTGGCAACTATATACAAAATATCTTCTTAAATATTGTCCGCTCCACTTAAAGCCTTGCAGAGCTGCCCATCGAGGAAAGAAGACACGAGGTAGGTATTCTTTTAGCAGAATTGCTTGGGGCAAATGGCTGGAAAGCCCCCAAACGCAGCAGGTCGTTAGAAGCGGAGGCAGTTCCCCAGAAAGCAGTCGACCTTCTTCATAAAGCCCCCGGCTCAAAGAATGCTGCCTCTGTCTGTGCTTAAAGCCACAGCACCAGCATCCTCTGGTGTTCTCCTGGCTCCTCCTCCCTGGTGCAGTTGCTCTGTGCTCAGCTTTCAGCTGTGATGCAGTTGGGTATGAGCAACTGCAACCCGTGATGCCCCAGCCCTGATATTTGCAGTCAGCCTCCAGGAAAGGCCTCAGCCTGCCTCATGTATCTTCTAAAGTGTTTCCATGCTAGGTGCCTTCAGAGTTATTCTCAGAGCACCCAAACCCTGAAATATGTGTTCCTTGGGTACCTCATGGCACAAGTGCAATTAAGACCACCTCTATTTGGTAACAATCCTTATATTCCCTGATAGGGAACATAAAAGTTGCCTTTGCCTCTGTCTCTGGCACATGATTAGAATACACTTTGGTATGTTTCAGTATAACATTTTACCTTTCAGCTTTTTGCTGTCTTGGACACATTTCTTCATTGTTCTTATTTTATCATGAGCAACTGTGTTTTAAAACAGATACTGTGCACTCAGAAAATGTATTGTGAATGCATGAGTGTGGAGCTGTCACATGAGGGAGGGATGCATACATGCACACTGGTATTTGGTTAACTTCTAACAACACATCTTTAGAAGCTATGAAAATGCACATGGTGCTTCTTCCTTAGTCAAGGGGGCAAAAGAGAATGAAACTGTGAGTTTCTCTCCATTGTGTGACAGCATGGCCAGGGTCTGTCACTTTGTGCCTGGCAGGCCAGAGAGTATGCACATCAGTGCTGCCAGAATTCCCACCCCACCTCCATGCAATTCTGGGAGGAAGGAAGGTGGGAGGAATAAGTGACACTATAGAATGACAGGGAGCTGAACATGTTAGTTCTTCATAGCACCGTTAATCACTGAAAAAAATAAGTGCCCCTGTCCTCTCAGTTCTCTGTGTGTTACAACTTGTACCACTCCAAAGTATTCCCATACGCTACCATCCCTCATTCTGCATTTGGGGCTCTGTGTGTTCACGTGTGTAACATGTATGTATGATCAAGCTTTCCAGCAGCTTTGTTAAAAAGTAACACGTGCTTGATTTCTGTGTGTAAAACGTGTGTGCAGCGGGCTTAAGGCCTGATTCTCTTTAAGCCTTCCTGTGAGTCATTTGAAGCCTCGGCAGGGTGGGGAGTTGTGCCCTCTGCAGCCTACGTGCATCGCATCACACAGCCCAGCACAGGGCTCATCTCAGGCTGCCTCTCACATCCGAATAGACACGCACCATTCCCTTTCTAAGCAAAAAAAGATCACGTCTGCCTTTTTCCAGTAGAAAAAATATGATGTGAAAATGAGGATGCTGAAGAGTAATAGACTGGGAAACGTTAGAGAGTAACTAATATGCCAGCAAGTCAGACGTTTCTGCTTACATCGTTTTCAGATACGTGCAATTAAAAAAAGAAAAAAAAAAAGTGCCCTTATTTTATAAAAAAAAAAAATCTCATGGGACCCCAGACTAGTATCCCTTTTTGCAACTGCCAAACTAGGACTCTAGAGCCCTTTTTGACCCTGATGCTGCAAAAGCCCGTGGGAGTGCCACAGCCGTAGTACCACATGTGCCTATACCAGGTTATGTATGACCTGCTCAGTTCCAGGGAGGATCCTACAACATAAGCTCAAAAAACGCTCAATGGTAGTAACAAATCAAACGAGTGGATGCGGAAAAGGCAGAAGATTGGGGAGGCAGGGTTCGCCCCCCCGCCGCGCTCCCTCCCTCCCCTCTCCTGGCACGGCCGCTTTAAGACCGGCGCGACCCTGCGCGCTAAAAGCGGTGCCGGCCCTGCCCCGCTCCACGCCGCTGTTGCCGTCGTCCCGCCGCATCGGTCTGCTCCCGCCATCAGCTCCGCCGCCACCATGCCTATGTTCACCATCCAGACCACCGTCTGCAAGGACGCCGTGCCCGACAGCCTGCTGGGCGACCTCACCCAGCAGCTGGGCAAGGCCACCGGCAAGCCCGCGCAGGTGAGGGCGGGCAGCGGGGGCTGGTGTGGGTGGTGGGGGGATGGGCGTTGTCGGGGTGTGGGGTTATGGCGTGCCCCTTCCCCCGGTCCTGTCGTTGGGTGGGGGGGGGTTCTTCCTCTTCC
>JANHFX010003479.1:51539-113585 GCA_027560015.1 Chloroceryle amazona | reverse complement strand
CGTCCACCACATTGGTGTCTGCGTGTTAATGACCCGTGCGGCCATAAAGTAGCTGTGTCACCGTTTCCCAGACCAGGTCTCACAGTAGCCCCCCCCTCCATAGAGGGGCTACAGGTATCTTTCCATAGCGGAGCTTCAAGAAAACCAGCTGAAGTGTTTGAACATGACACAGTAATCATTAGCAATGCAAGCACCTTAATCAAACATCTTGTGGTTTTATAGAGAAATGTAGTCAGGTTCTTGAGTCTCAAGTTATTGCTACACATTGTTAGATGTTTAGTACTCATTAAAGGCTTTCAGATGCCAGTGCAGATTGTCTGTCATCAGAAAAGGCCAAGCATTTCAGGTTTTGAAAGTCAGTCTGACAACATTTATTATATGTGTAAGTAAGTCTGCAGCTGGAAGTATTGCACTGATGCTTGATGGTGGAAGGGAAAAAGAGCCTCTGAGAGGTTTGCTTCTTGTGGTCTCTTCTGGTAGTGCCAGTATGGTTTCTGTTTACAAAACATTTTGTTTGCCATGATTCAGCACTTTTTCGCTCCCGTATACAAACCACTATACCTCTACCAGCCTTGGAATCTACTGCCTTATTTTTCGTATAGTTTAAATGTAGTCAGGGCAAGGCAGTCCAAAGGTGCTGATGTTATCAACAGATACTAATGGTGGTATTCTCCTGTAGTGACCAATGTAATGCACAAGTTAGTGTATGTGTTATTTCACAGTTGCTCTGCATACTAAGTTTTAGTTCACTTTATGTTTGTTCTTTTTCCCCTCGGAAAAAGTCCATCTTTCCTCTTCAGTTTCCTTTCCTCTTTGCTTTTCCAACACTAACGTGCGAAGAGAACTTGATGAATGAGGTTTATTCAGCATTGCTATTCCTTTTTCCCATTGTTCTGATGAGGTGCGATACTATATTAAACACACCTACTGTTCCAAGCACTTACCAGGGTTTTTGAAATTGGAAAGGCTTTTAATTTTTCACATAGAAGTTGAGCGGAGGATGTTACTTGAAAGATTTCTTTTCTCTGAAGATATATCCAGGAAGAATATTTATTTTTCTTATATTGTTTCATTATCCTTTTCCTTTCTCTTCACAATCTTAAAGTTAGAAAGGTAATTCTCTCAATTAGTTTTTTTGAGATCTGGGACAATTTCATTTTCATTGTACTTTTTTGATATTGCTTGTTCTCATCTGTGTTTCTTCACCCCTCGAGGGCTGTATGCAAAGCTTTCCTTGCCAGTACTGATGCTTGTTAATGCAGTGTACCAAATATATGCAGAATAAAATAAATGTTAATAGGTGTGTTAGAGTCTCAGAGGTCTTGCTGCTGTCAGGTTGTTCCCTCTCCCTTGTGCTGCAGGCACCCAGTCTGCACTGGTACTTGGTTTCCTTCCCCTGAAACAAGCAGGTGGCAAAATCACGATAAAAACACATACAGAACTTCCCATAGATAAACATTTGTTCTGTTCTTTCCTAAGCCATCCATCTACATGACTAAAAATTAGCTGAAAATAGTGGATAAGTTGTTCTTGAAATGGAACCATCTCTATTTATTTGTACTTCCTTTAACAGTTTTTCCATTCAGATACTGAGGCCAGTGATAGATATTTGCCTTCACTCAGAATTTACTGAGAGCTTTAGCCTGTTAATTGCAGTGATCATTCATTAATATCTGAGTAACGTGATAGAAGCTGGCACTTTATTTCCTGCCCTGACAACACTTATCACCCCCGGAGCCACTTTTTCAGGACGTACAATGCGCTGTCATTGCAGTTGATTGCTGCACTACAATGGACCATGAAAAATCTAGCTGGGAGTTTATGGGACATATGGGAAGACTTTTGATTGTGTAGCACTATAGTGCTAAACAATTTAGTTTAAAGGCAGCTCCATTTTTAATGTGAAACCTTCAACAGAAGAATCTGCAATCTATATACTAAAGACCTGGATTAAGGAAATCAGCAGCTATTGAAGGAAATACCAAAACCTCTTTCAAAATTGCCAGCAGATCTTGATACTGTGTTGTAACCTTAATCAGCAAATACAAGATTTAGAGAAAACTAATTCAGGAATATTGAGGAATAACAAGAAATGTGGAAAAAAAACATGTCTCTAGGAGTGTCCCAAGGCACAAATAAAAAAATAAATAAATTTGACAATAGAATTGCAAAAAGTGAGCTATTAGTTTAACTGGCTGTTCTTCCCATACAGCTTCGCCAATCCTCTGTGCTTTGATACTAAGGTAGTGCAGGTGCACATCCTATGTGAATTTACATCTAGGGGAATTTTATTCTTTGAATGTAAGCATGATGACTAAGTGCTGCAATGTGTAATATTGTAATTTGTTTTTCTCACAGCATCTGCCTTAGCAAGTGTACTGTTTGGAGTACACATGCTAAATCAAACACTTGGGAAACCTTGTTTTTCTCTGAATGGGTCCTTTTCTGTTTTTTTTTACACATCATCTAGCCAATAATGTAGAGGCTTTATGGAATGTATACATTAATTTACTGAAAAAATGTGCATGCAAATATTAATCCCATTCATCTTCTAGAAGGTAATTAATATCTGTGTTCCTCTGGCACCAGGTAGCCTGCTGGGATATAGAAGTAATTAATACCTTGGAAACCTTATTACATGGAATCTCATGTTTATTTCATTTAGGGTAAAGCATTTCTATTTGAGGTCAAAAAAAACCCCAACAATAAAAACAAACAAAACAAAAAACCCACAACCAAACAAACCCCCAAACAAACAAGCAAAAAAATACCAAAACAACCCCCCCCCCCAAAACAAACTAACTGAACAAAACCAAACTAACCAAACAGGCCAAAGCTAAAACAGAGAAAAAAACACACACCACCACCACCACCCCCCCAAAAGAACAAACAACAATCCAAACAGGATAAGACTTGTGTTTCCTGGAGATAATTCAGGAGGTGCTTTAATGGAATCTGCTCGCATTTCTTCCTGAGCAGAATGTGAAATGGCAAAGATTTTAGACAACAATATCTATGTTATGAGTTGTGACTTTAGTGCAGGTTCCTGCATTTCCTTCTTAATTCCTTAAAATGTTTCTTGGGCAGTGTGCTCTCGAAAGAGCTGGGCTTATCCAAGTGCTGAAGCTACATACTAGAGAATACTATTAAATATTCTTATTCTTCATGTAGCTATGTTCAGAAAGAGGGGATTTGTTTAACTTTTAAGGCACGAGAAAGAGTAAATAGTCTAGGTAACAATATTTCAGCCCATGCATTCTCCAGTATGAGTCTCTTTGCTCCTGCCTGCTACTACCCTTTGTGATTCAGCTGCTAATACAAATCTGAGAAGAAAAAATGTTATGTACCCCAGTTGTCTGGTATGGAAGAAAAAGTGAGTAAATTGTACTGGTTTGTGTGTGTGCATGAAAAAGGAGGCAAAATCTTTACCGAAAAGCAAGAAATATATGAATTCTACTCGCGAATAAAAATATTAATGTACGCCTCTGTCTGAAAGGTCACTTTAGAGCTCTCTTTCATCGGATATACCTTACGACTACACCACAGTTTCTGGTGTAGGAGGGTACATTGTGGTTGGAAATGCACTGCTACTCAGCTGCTCCTTGCCCCACTGAACAAATCTGCCTGCAGTAAGATCCAAGGAGCATGCCCTCGGCAATGTATAGTCAGCTGTTAGGTTTCAATGTAGCTTAAAGCTCTCTAAGTATAATCCATACTTCCATTTTAACTGAGAGAGGAATAATAAGGGAACTATTTGGGGCACTTTAAGCCCATTTGTAAAACTGCCAAATTAATTTTGTATCTGAGATATTCCTTGTTAAGTATCTGCTCTATTCTGTCAACAAACTAAATTCCATTCTAATGCAAATGAAAACCAGTTAGCCAAACTCCAGAATCCTTTTGTCTCTTTTTCCTTGTGACTCTCTTATACCACATTCTTACAGGCTTAATAAAGGATTTGGTTTCAGGGAATGTTACTGTTTTAAAATAAAACCTTTATTCATCCACAGCTTGAAATCGTCCTGCAGGCTAGGAGTCATTAGGATAGATAAACCCAAATCGGACCAGAGTATGTGAAGTGTTCCCTGTGATCAGCAGTCCTTCCCTGCAAACCTTTTTATGACCTTAGTCTTCAACAATTAGTTTTAAAAAATAAATGAGGAAGGAGAAATCTTTCCTAAAGAGACATCTGCTGAAATGGTGCTGAAGTTGCCCAGATTAGCATATAAAATGTCTGTGAGCATCTCTGATGTGAAAGATGCATCTCACATGGGTCATGTTTACCACGGTTTGGTAATCTTTTGCTGGGGCAGGTTGGGTTAGTTTGTGCACTGATGATCCTGCTCAGACTTCCTCCTTATTGGTGGGAATATTTCTACTTATTCCTTCTTTCAGACACTCTGATTCTTTGTTGTGAATCCTACTATAGTGTAAATGCAGTTACAGTGTAAAGTTTAATATTTCAAAAATTTTATAGATGAAGAATATATTTTAGTGTGTAAAATTATTTGCAGTACCATGGAACTCAAGGGTTCTAGAGAATTTATGCTTAAAGTGTAGCTTTGAAGGTTATTGACAAATATAAGCATTGAAGTAATAGTCTTATACACCTTCATCAAAGATGTTTACTATTTTGCAAGTGACCTCTTAGCAAAAAAAAAAAAATTTGCTATTTTAAGCTTAGTTTTTTTAAGACTATTGAGGCCAGCAGATAAAACAATGCCAACTATTCTGAATGAAATGTCCTCCCAGGGTTGTCTCAGAGTCTTTGTCTTTAGGGCTGTGCCTTTTGCCTGCCCAGCTGTGGCTGGGCTGTCTGCAATCTGGGTGCTGTGGTCCCTTTGGGGACCTGGGGAGAGAGGAAGTGAAGGGAAGAAAATGTGTCTAGTTCTTGTTTGAACCTCAGTCAGTATCTACTATCTTGGAACTGCTTTTGGTTTCTGCCTCCTACATACGTGAGTCGTAGCTGCAAACCAGCAAAGACAGACAGCTATAATTTTCATGTACTTTTTTTTACCTAACTGTAGTATTTTCATTTACAGGGGAAAAAAGACTCAGTCATATGAAGAAATGAGATCCCCAAATGTTTTTTCAAGACATCGTATTTAAATAGGTGATCTTAACTTCAGGACTTCATGTATTTTCCTTTGTCCTGTTAAGAGTGGGGGAAAGGGATATAACTTTTCTAATCATATGAGAATTACGGATGACCTAAAAATACTGGTTGTGTCTTTTGTCAGGTGTCTGATCCAAGTCTCTTCCCATATCTGTCCTCAAAATTATCTTTGCCTGCCCCGCATAAAATAAACATTTTAAATTGTCTCCTATACCATGTTCTTTCACCAAAAAACAAGGCCTGATGTTTCTAGTAATATGCACGTCTTCCTTTTTCTCGGAGGTTCAAGTGAAATATAAGTGTTTTCAGCATGCTGCTATTCAATGTATTCTCAGAACTGCAGGGTGGAAAAAGAAGAAAGGTGAAAATAAAAAAAGTAGAGAAATATTTAGTATGAAAATGTGAGTTATTTAGAAAAAACGAATATGGGTAATGACCTCTGGCAGGAACTGTTCTGTGCTCTTACAGTGCCCAGTGTAAAAGTTATCCTGAGCTCCAAGGCCTAAACACGGCAAAATTAAGGTCTGAATTAAGAATGTTTTCCTCAGAATCCACAATGATGTCAGATGCCTGGTTTATTTGTAAAAAGAACCCCGAACAAAACGACAACAAAAAAAACCACCCCAAACTGCAAAACAACAAGCCCTTAGCAGTAGAACAAAATACTGCACAGTTTGGACTCCCAGAAAAAATTGTCTCAAGGGTCGTGCAGAAAATCTATGAAATGCAATATCATATCTGTAAAGAGAAGTTATTACTGATGCTCATTCTGATGCTAATTATAAAAACACTTTTAGAATGAGCTGAAAATTATATTTAAAATCTACCCAAAAACTGGACATGTGGAATTGTATATGAAACTATACCTGCAAATATATAACACTCAGAGCCTGAGAAAAACCTTTAAATATATTCTATGTATGTAAATTTAGTCTGAAGACTGTAATATGTAAGATGCCAAATAATGTAAAGAATTACCCGCTGTAAAGTTAAAGATGTAAAGAATTATCTACTGGAAACAAAGCAAAATGGATGTGCCAGAGTCCTAAGAATAGCAATGGCTGTAAGGTCAGAACATAATAAATAATTAGGAAGGATTTCTCCTGAAATAACATAATTTCTGCACAAAACAACCTAATCTCAGAAGGCCATGTGGAATCTTGTAACAGGTTTTCGTGGTTTTTTGTTGTTTTTTTTTTTTTTCAGTGATACCTCCTTGTTTTTAACAAGGGAATTAAGTGCACTGTGTATTGGAAGTACTTTGAACACATTTAGAGTGAAGAAAAAGGAGAATAAAAGATTTATTATTCTTTTTTTTCTTTGACAAATCTGTGGTAAAGAGCTTCTAATGAACATATAAAAAAACCCCTAGAGCCAATTTAGATTTCAAAGATAAACATCTAAAAGTCCTAAAATGTCCACAAGAGAAAATGTAAACAAAGTGGTTATATGATGATTAACTTCTCTCCTAACCTATTTAATTTTTAGCCCTTAGGGAGTTTATAAGAACAACTTTTGAAACACTAAAGAAAAGAGGGTGCTTGTTCCTGCCTCAGTGACCATTAAAAATATATTCAGATGTAGAATGTAGATTTAAGATTGGAAAAAAACATGGATTCAACTGGTATATATTCAGGATGTGATTATTTTTCAATGATGGATCTATCTGAAAGTGAAATGATGTGCACAGTCAGCAGAAGATTTTGAGAGTTTCATGTGGAGTGAGAAACAGGAGGTGAATGGCAGGATTCAGTCTTCTGTGCTATGAGATGTTATAACTGGTCAGCTCATGGGATGCTGGCACATCAACAATGCTTTGCCAAGTTTCTAACTGTCTGAGGCTCATATTTAGGACAGTTACCAATTCAGGGCTAGCACAAGCAACAGCCATGCTCTGAAGACCCTGGTCTGTATCTGCTGTGAACACTGTCTCACAGGGATGCTTGACCTATTTTAATTGCTTACTCCTCAAAGTATGACTTTGACATCTGCCATAATCAAGCCAAATTTGTAAGACCTGTTGTAAGATTTCAAACCTAGAGTCCTTTGCAGGAAATTCTTTCTCTGAATTATCTCAGGGAATTGTTTTTTCAAGGAACTTTTTTTTTGGTCTGTCCGCTCTAAAATTCAGCTTTGCATATTCTGTGTATAGAAGGATCTGGATAATTGTAAAAGAGCAGAGTTGGATGGATGTAGACCAAGAAAATTCATAACTCATAAGAGTGAAAGCATAAAAAAGGTATCTGTATTTTTTCTTATGTAGTTGTTCCTGTAAACTTCAACCTTATTCCAAAAGTAAAAAAAAAAAGCTGCAGAAAACAAAAAGTTGGAATGTATTTTATAAAATAGACAAATTAATCTTGCTGCCCTTGCCCTCTTTGTAGTTGTACATATTTTGTTTGCCCAAAGCCACCGGTCCTGTACAGGACAATAGAAGCTTTTCCAGTCAAGCGGTCAAACCAGTTCCATATTACTCCCACAGTCAGTCATATACTCAAATTTCTGAGTAGTTCAATCTGACCTGGAGTAACTCACTTGATTAAAGAAAAATGATCAGGTTAACCTAGATATTCACAGTAAATTTTGAAGCAGTTGCAAATACATCAGTTGAACATAAGACAACAGAAATTTTTAATCATTTCTTCAGCTTTACATGTCAAATGAGGGCTGCGATGCACATTGTTTAAGTGCTTATTGTCAACTCTCCTGCAAAAAAAAAAGATTTTCTTTATTGGATAAAAAGAAATTTGTTTCCCCAAAATGTTGTATACTCCCCTCAAACTACTGACAGTCTCCACATTGATATGAAGGATATTACTTAGGGTTTCTATAAACTTAAAGAGGGGCTAAGGGAGTGAGGAACAAAAAGATAAAAGGGAAAAATAACCCCAAACACTTGACCAATTCTGTCTCCTTCTGAATTATCTTCTCATTTGAGATCCAAAGTCCATATCAAACATTTAATGCATTTAAGAATAGCTGAAGCAGTTGGCAGGCAAGTGAGAGTAGCTACACTGTCATCCATCTCTAATTACACGTTTAATTTGGTAAATATGTAAATTGCAGGAGCTCCAAGTATTGATTACAATCCGTGGGAATTGGCTGTTTTCTTGAGATGGAATGAGAAGCTTTGCTATACACCTCTGTCATGCGCTGGAGAGCATTAGACTGTGATACCTGAGCTTCATACAGAGCTTAGTGATATGTTTCACTTCAAAAAAAAATAATCTTTTATATCTTACTTTAAGCATCCAAACACAGAATTTGGAATTAATAAAAGTTAAACTCCACCTTTTATGTATGTAAAAGATTAAATTTGCAGTTACTTTATAGTCTATAAAATATGCAAAAATGGCTGAGTTCTGAATAAAGGTTAAAAAAAAAAAAAGCTTATGCCAGTCGGTGCTTCAAATTGCTCACGGTTTGATTTTCTGTAGGGAAAATTGGCCTTTCAAAATTTGTTTCTACTGTAAAAAAAATAATCCAGAGCTGAAACTTCAATTTTTAGAAAAGCCAAAGAACAGATTATATTAGCTAAGAGACAGGAAAATAAATTTTCACTTCCCAGGGAAAGAAACAGATTGTGTTTCTTAATGACTTTGCATTTGTTCAAGTAATTTTGTAGTAATTTCAGAATGGATATGAATTGTATCAACATTTATTATTATTACTAATATCTGGACTATAATAATCAAAATAGAAGTATAAAAATGCTTGCAATCAGTTGATACTAGGTGGAAATGGAGTATATGCACATATACCCAAAATAAGATTGTATCCAAACATTCTGGCCAAAATCCTGTATCCTCCCTAATTTCCTGTTGTTTTCCTTTCGACAAAGCGGGCTGAAGAGAGATGCTGATTTAATTTGGTAAGGAATACGTTGTCTGTCTGATGCCTTGTTTTCTGCTTGCTCATGTCTTGCCAACAATTATCAAGAGGAAATGTAGGCAACAGAGAAGCAGTTAGAAAACTTCTGATAGAGGTAAACATTTCACTGCCAAAAAACTTAATCTAAAAACAATCAACTGTTGTTATTTAAAGAACTTACCTTCTTGTTTTGCCATAGGACAAATACTACCTTTACAGCTGACATTTTTCTGCACACAAATGTACATTATGGCACAAAACAGATTTAGATCTGAAATTAAGATTAATTAAACATGGTGTAAAGCTGGATCTGTGTATTCTTGGCCAGTGCTGTTTGTTGAAAAGGATGTAGCTGAAATGATATAGCTGAAATGCTCCTGCCTTCAGAAGTGTTCCCATGGGACCTGGGACATTGGGAGTTTGTATCTGGGACATCACACACTGCTGGCTTCTGTGTCAATGTGGCATTTTCTGTGAAGAAGAAGCAATCTCTTTTTAAACTTCTATTGATTAGTATAATGAACTTTAAACTCTCAGTAATTGTTCTCTGTTTGGTTTAGCTTTGAAGGTTTCTGTTCCTTGCTCATATCAAAGAAAACTCTAGTGTGCAAAAGACAATCTGTTTCTTTCCAGAAATAATAGTTGAAAATATTGCATCTCCCTTCAATTATTGTCTTATTTATATCCTTAAAACATCTGGGGTAAAACGCTCCTAGTACTTTGTGTGTGTGTGTGGCTACTTGCAAACTCTGCACAGTGAGAAACTGGGCATTTGTTTAAAGTCTGGGTAATACAGATACACACACACGTTATATATAGAATTTATATACATATAGATCAATGCAAAGCCTAAAAATCCATTTAGACATCTGATTTCCTGATGCAGCAACATATCTGACGTGGCACCACTTCTACCTTTTGGACAAGCTTAGGGGTAAAAAGGGATCCTCTTGTTATAGATGTAGCTTGAAATGTTACAGACCCATAAAAGTGGGAGCAAGGAAGGGTAGGTGGTCTGTGGTGGGGTGGAAGATTTGATTTTCTGTTGGCTTTAGAGCTGTAGCATAACTTTGGATGGCAGCTGGTGGCAGGCTTTCTAAAAAGATGTACATCAGCTCTCAGGCAATATGTTGGCTTGTTTGGAATAGAATTTTGGCTTGAAGATGTCTTCTGTACTTGGATGCAGTAAGTGTAAGGATTCAGGCTAAAAGGCAGAATAAAATTGAATTTACCACTTGGATTTTTCTTTCAGGAGGACTTGGAAGCCAATTATGCATTTAATAATGCAGAAACACATGATGGCTGAAACATAATTTTCCTTCTTTACTTTTGTAGTTCTTTTGCCAAGGTTACAATATCATCCTTTGAACCCCAACTTCATACATTTGGGGTTTTTTTACATTTACTTTAACAGGAAATATTGAAAGTACGATAATATTACTTGCCTTAAATTTGGGATGGGAATGAGGCAGAATACTGGTGCTTAGTTATAGAGGGAAAGAATTTTGTTAGAAAGTTAATACCTGTAATGTGCACAAATAAAAACAAAAAAACCTTACACCTTTTAAAGGAGACATTAACAGGTTCATAATTTAAATACTTTACAAAGCTGTGATTTTGCTGAGTTATCATGGCATCAATTCTGTTGTGTCATCTAGTTATGAGATTGTTATACAAATTATTTTTTAACTGTGCTCGTATACCTATTGTATTGGCTTTTGGTAGTAATTCTGAACATGATTTTATCTTTTGCTGAATGGGAGTTCTAGAATAAAATTACAGAGTAGTTATACCAGGTCTGTGAAGAAAATATACCCCCTTTTTTTCAGAAGAGGAGCTGAATTGTAACCTCCAGTTCCAATTATACTAAATCACTTCTGAATGTGTGATGAGGATGTCACACGCTAATATAATAACACTTTTGATGAATAACTTGTGATAGTTGCCAATTTACTGGGGCCATAACTCTCTTTCTGTTCTGTAATTTTCGATATCTAACGCAATGTGACCTTGTCCCACAGTTCTGAACTCCACGTTGTGGCTGTAACAAAAATGCATGAATATCAACTATTTGTTAAAGTTAATCTGAAAATAATTGTAACTAAAGAATGATTCTAAGAATCATGATGGTACTCAAGTCAACAAAGAAACAACACATTGCTACTAAACTATTTTACTTTGAGCTTCTCCACCTAGGTTCACAAAAGTTTGGAAATGCTTTCTGGCGCCTCATTGCCATGGTGATCAACTCTGTGCATGATCTAACAGCATGAGTCAGTGCAAAACAGAAACTCAACCATATTTCCAGCCACTGTATTTGTTTACATTTATATATGTCTGTGAAGAAAACGTTTTGTTGTCATTATTAGCCATGAATGATGTGTAGCAGCCACCACCACAGGAAGATGTAAAGGTGGGTAGACAAACACTGGAGGAAGAAAATGTTGAGATAAATATAATCTTTAGTTGTTACTCTAAATTCTGAAAATGCAGGGTGAGGCAATGGTTGGGGTGTCTGCTGCCAGAACAAAGATGCTGAAGGCTTTATGTTGTCTAGTATAGAAGTCTTCCTGGCAGCGCTAATGCCAAGGATGTTATTGCATTGTGGCAAAATATCACAAGGCTCTGAACTTCAGCATCAAAAATTCAACCTAATTTTACGGTAGATCTTTATTTTGATTTGCATGGAGCAGTCTTTGTCTAAAATTTGGCTTGTGCTCAAATTTTTATCTTTTGTTGTTCTTATTTTTTTCCCCGTTTGAGTCATAATTTCAAAGACTTGAACAAAAATACTTTGAAATAGCTTATAGAGGCTCTGTCTGGTATTTATAGCAAAGAAAGGAAAGGTTAGTTTAAAAGTGCAGCATTCCTATGTAGTCTGGGTTGGTTTGTGTTTTCAGTCTCCGACATTTCTGAGATGTCAGGTTGTTAAATAAATATTGTGTTCTTCAGCTTGATTAAAGCTTAATTTTTTCCTTCACACACTCTTCATGAATTGTTGCAGAGAGCGGGAGCTGTCTGAATCAAGCTAAGGGGCAACAGAAAACACTATGTGGTTCAGTTGCCTGGAAAACCTTAAGCCTAAGGGGAAGTGTGGCTGTGAGACCTGGGTAAAGCCACCGCAGGTACAATCTGCAGTGTCGATTGGCCTTCAGGCAGCTGTGGCACTGCCTACTGTTACATCATCTTACTTCCTTCAAAGATATTAGAACTTGTCATCTTACAAGGAACGTTTTTGGTCTGTTTTGTTAAATAACCCTTGTTTTATTGTGCTGAAACTCCTGATATTTTCATTTGCCTTATTCATTAGCTTGAAACCTCAGTATTAGCATTTGCTTAAAACAAAATCTTCACTGCCTAAATTATCCTTATATTGAAGGGAAAACTTTGCTGATGGGATATTTAACTGGATGAATATGAGTTTACTTGCAGTTCTATCTCTTGGAGGTTTTTTCCTGTCTCTTTCTGCACCTTTAAAAGTATTAAATGAGCCGAATTGCATTAAATTAGTTTACACTTTGTAACTTTTTTTTTTCAACACAGGGCTTCCTGAAAGGTATGCTGCTGAGCATCAGGTAAAAAAACTTTGAGAACAGAATCACAGTAATACATCCCAACTTTTGTCTCATATTAGAGCATCTTGGACAAATGGCGATTGTGTCAATTTTCTTCCCCTGTCTCCTTTTTGTATTTGTAAAGACACAGGCTGCTTCATGAGCTTACTCGACAGCTTCTTTTGGAGGGACCTCCAACTCTCTTTCTAGACCGTAGCTCCCAGAACATTCAACATTTGAACTTTTGGATGTTTTTATTTGGATTATTTCTTTCTGGATTTCCCCACTGGCGAATGTATAGTGTTGTGTAAAATGATGGCAATGCCCAAAATGTAACATAAAGAAAAAAAAAAAAGCTGTGAAACTAATGCGAGCTGATCCAGGCTGCCAAGGAAATGACAAAGGAGTAAAAATTGGAATAATTTTTTCTGACAAAAAATAAAAGACAAATAAAAGGTAGAGGACTGTGCAGTAACTCTTTGCACTCTCTCTGGATTTGCTTTGTTATCATGCTGGTAGTGAGAGCTCCCCTGGCAGCATTTATGAAGGATATTTTTTGTGAAAAGCCCGTTTAAGAAATGAAACAGTGGGTAAAGTGGAATTACCATGAATTATTTCCTTCTCTCTCCCTGATCTGATTCTGTTTCTCTGTCTGGAAGTATTGCCAGTTGAACAGCAGGGCAAGCAATGACAGTTTGAAAATGTTCATCTCTCTTTCTGTTGAGATTTATGTTAAATGTGATGGTTTAGAGGGCTCTATTCAGGGAAGTTTACCTTTACAGACACTGTGATTGTAGCCACTTGCCATAGCCAGCCACCTACAATTCTAACTTTTCCTGTAAAGTCATTAGCAGCAGTGTGTTTTGCAACATGCAGGGAAATACCACAGTTAGAGTGGCAATTTCTGAGGAAAAGAGAATATCTTGCTAGTCTTTAATTAGCTAACCTGAGAAATTAGTTGCGTACTTCTACTTACTCCCACCTTTATGGCTTTGTACAGAGAAACTTTGCTGGATAATGATTCTATAGTGAGATGAGAGATGATGTTTCAATGGTAAATGTTATGACACTATTTAAAAATTCAAAGATAGGCATTAAATAATTAGAAATACTTGAAGCAGACTAAGCTCATGAAGTTTGCTGGAACCTACTATTTTCTGACTACTTTCTATAAAGCAAGACTAAGTGTCACCAGAGATGGTCTATAAAGAGTAGGTTGTCCAGGTTTTGCACAGCATTGTGTGACTGGTGCTGCCCGTGTGGGATTGTTTTGACTCCATTGACATCCTCACCCAGGTCTCCAGTCCAATTCAAAGCTAAGGGACTTTACAGTCTCTAGTAACTGAATCTGATTTAAATTCTCAGTGTAGCTTAGACATTTGGTAATATTGGCTGTTTATGATTTGAGAAATGCAGGAAAGGTTTGGGTTTTTAACTCAAATTCCACCTGTTTTGTGGCTTTCATTCTTTCCAGAAAAAACAAAAACCAAAAAAAGGTAATTTTAGCCACTGACCATTGACTAATCCATCTAGCACTGGATTTTATTTTCTGCTATGATGCGTTTACTAGGATACCCTAAGGTTTCTTAAAGATTTAATGTAATTTCTGAAACATTTTAGAATGAAAACAACACCTATATACAGCACTGGCAACAACCTATTTTCTAAATAATTTGACAACTAAGACGTGCCCCATCACAGGTATTTTTATATGACTGTACTAACGGTTTACTGGATGCTTTTGCAGTGTGTAATGGGGCAGGTGCCACTGGAGGGCTTTCAAGCTGTTTAATACAATCCTTTGCTAGCCCTGTCTTCTCTGTTCATAATTTCTTGTATAAAATCATACCTTCATTAAATTGTGCACACACTGACTTACTGTGATTTGACTAAAAATAATTATTCTGCTAGTTATTGGCTGTCACCAAAGTATTTATTGCTCTCCTAATAGAGCTATAGAGCTATCACGATTCTCTGCCAGGTCTTCAGCTCTCTGACACTAATTATTTTGCTCTATAGATCCTTTCAAGAAGTCATATGTAAAAAGCTGAAAGGAGAAATAGTACCATAAATTCAGAGTGATCCATTGCTGACAGTCATCGTAATACAGTTCAGGAAACAACTATCTCACAGAGCTAGAATGTAATCACCCGGAAAGTTGGATTTGAACTTCTTGTATGTAGGAGTGTCGAGGTTTTAGCATGACAGCTCAGGGTTGCAGCAGAGAAACATGTAATACAACAAAGGAAGAAATAATTAAGATAATGCAAAATAGAAGAGAGGAAGCCAGGGAGACTCGTTAAGAGATTGCAGGAACCACAACACTCCACTGTGTTTATAGTAGGAATAAATTTAAGAGAAGCCCGGAGATTATGCAGCTTAGTTCAGTGTAGTATTGTTAAGAGATTTGTAGCAAGACAGACAGCTCCTTGCTGATGGAAGAAGTCAGGAACTCAAAAAGCTTTAGGAAATCAGCAAGAATAAACTATTTTCTATTCTTGGAGAACGGAGACAAAAATGTCAGTTTGTTGTAATTCTAAGTAAATATCAAATGAACTTTGTTTTTCCCCCCTTCCTTTAGGTTCTGAATAGGAGCTACTCTTCATTCCTCCAGTTTTCCTGTCACTTACTTGAACTGAACTCATTTCTGTGTGCGAGTACTAATTCTCCACATATGTTGGGTGGAAAATTGGAAATACATAACAGGTGAACCAGAAAATGCCACATTTTTTTTTTCAGCCTATTTAATTTCAATGTTTCAGTGATGTTCAGTCCATAGGAAAATTTAATCTGACAGTGTTACTATGCTTTTTGTAGGAAAAAAAGTGGCTGAATTTATTAAAGCTATTTAAAGTAGCGGTATAATTCACAAATCCTCATTTCTGATCGCTTAAGGTCATTTTTAATGGGAGTTTCTACCTATCTTATGTACTGTAATAAGTACATTGTGCAGCTATATCAGGCAGAAATTAAAACCATAGACATTTAAATAATATAAAGAGAAAAACATCATCAGAAGAAGATGCTTAATGATAACATGACTCATGAAAACGGATGTCTTGTCTAAAGAGCTTAAATTTGCCACTTATTATTTGCCTGTGCTTAATGTGATGGTGTTGCACTGTCAGTGAAACAGAGGAATTGTGGAGTAGTCCACAATATCCTGATGCCATTAAATTCATATATATTTCACAAAGTGGAAAGCAAAACCCTCCTGGAAGATGATAAACTCTGATTACACTCAGATGATGTGCTGTAGGAGAGAACGATCGTTGTCAACAGGACATCTAGAGAAAATATGTAGAAATTTTTTAGCAAAACTGCTCTTAGCAGAGAAAATAGTAAACAAGGGCCTTCTCACTGCTGCTTTAGATTAATGCAAACATGGAACCAAAACTCAGTGCTAAATTTTAATCCCTGAAGAACAGTGGCTTTTCTAGCCAAGGAGGCTTGTCTAGGTATTGGGTTTTAACCCCAGTTTGGAATGGTCTGTGATATCTTCTGAAAGACACTCATCAAATATTTGAATAGGAAGAGTTCCATATTTGTCTGGGTGAAATCACTATTTCTGCATTTTCTTTCTCAAGGCAGTCCTGTCAGAATTCAGACACCTCAGCAGTTTGAAAACAGTTTGTCCCCAGCTGTATTAAAATTGCTGCTGCGGTATTTGTTGTAGGATAGGGTGATAATCTTGCTATCTTTGCATCATCGATGCAGATGAGACCTAGAACATTTTCAATTCACAGGTCCATATAGATATTTATCTCCTGTTACTGAAAATGATGGAGCCTGGAGTGTCCAAAATCCTCTTTAGTGTCTGTATTGATCTTAAGCTTGTAAGAATGCAGCTAGGATGGTGCTGGAGAGTGAAAAAATGGGCAAGCTGTACATAACAATTTTTGATTTATTCGCTGCACTGAGCCAAAACAAAAGCATTCAGAAAGTTTTCCACCCACCCTTACTGCTACAATAACAACTGCAGGTTGACATCCCCCAGCCAGTAATGAAAAGGTAATAGCTGTATTAGGTATTTTTTGTTGTTTTGTTGTTTGCTGCTTTGAATGAAAGATGAGGGGAGGAAGGCAGAAAGTACAAACAAACCGTTTTTAATTAAAGGGCGAAATTCAACTCCAGGTTTCTGCTGATGTAAATGTGTGCTAGGCTCATTTTGCTAACTGAAGGCAACTGGAGTTGCACTGGTGTGAGTGCTGACTTGCATTAAACATGATACCATGTAAAGTACAAACTAAAATGCCTTACAAAGTCTGTGCAAATTAACATCCTTAGGGGACTTCCTCCCTGTTCTCATAATTTCTCTGCTTTGTCTCTTCACTAAATGACTATTTAGCGAGGCAGCTGGGATAGATACTTGAGGCGTAGCAGATCTGTACACTTTGCTGTTCTCCATACAGCTGGGCTGCCTGTTCTGCACACCCTCTCCATACTGTACCAATTACTCTTCCAACAATGGTAGGCGGGAGTCACAAAATTTTAAAACAACCCAAATCTTGAAGGTTTACTTCGTTTTAATAATAAAAAAGGAAGATTTTTTAAAATTCTATGTCTGTTGAGTGCTGCTAGAAATCATCATAATAATAATGATGTGAAATAAAAAAAAAAACACAGTAAGATTTACTTTAAAGGATTTTTTTAATACTGCTTTTTCTGTAGATGTTTTTTGTCTCACAGCTAGGTGCAAACAAGATGACTATTCTGATGAGATTTTTATGAAGGCAGTGACTTTTGAGATGAGGGCAGAAATTTTAATTATAGAGAAATGAATATTGCTTTTCTCATGGCTTTGTTAGAATTACCCTTTTTTTTTTTATGTTTATAAATGCTTTTTATACCGTCTTTAGAGGGATTTTACAGTAATTGGAAAGAAAACTTTTCTTCATAATAGAAATGAATGTTAAGAAAAAAAGTCATCTAGCCAAGTACATAAGGTAATGCTGGTAGTTTCAGATGTGTCTGACCATAAACCAGCAAAGCAAGGAAGAAACAGGTTTTCTTACATTGTCCAGAGCAGGTCCTGCCAGTTTGCATATGGACAGTTAACATAAGCCCCAAGGTTCTGAAAATTTTGTATATCCCATCTTGCTTCTTTCACTTCTCAGGGCTCCGGTTGAAGAGGTCAACAAGCACTTGCTTTGGAAGGTTGATTCACTAACTGCAAAATCTTGTCAAGAATAATTTGTGCTGTTTAGCCCGTGTTTTCGCTGCCAGAACCATTTCTTGATGATCAGGCTAGATTTGACCTTTCTTCAATTCCTTGTATGTTCTTGAAGAACTTTTGTAAATAGGCTTGTAGTAATCCTACTCCTTTGTGTTTTTTTCTTAATTTTTTTCTTTCTCTCACCATCAGTTGATCCTGTTTCTAGTTAACCAACATGAATGTGAGGTTTTTTAAATCCCCTTGTCTTGGTTTCAGTAAGAACAGAACTAATTCTGTTCAGTGATTCTAATTTTCAATTAAGTTGTTCTAACTGCCTTTTCTGAAGTTAGCAGCCTGTTTTCACAGTGTCTGCTTCTAGCAGTGATAACACCTGATGTTTAGAGTTAATACCAAGGATTGATGTGCAGACCAAGGCCGCTGCTGGGTCTTGTGTACCACATTGTGGGGTGCAAAAAGTAAAATGCTGCACCTGCAGGGAGGAGCACACAGGACGGGTGACCCTAAACTGACCAGCTATGTATTCTATCCCATATACGTCATATTTGATATAAAGCTGAGGGATTAGGAGGGTCTTGCCCCTCTCTTTACCCTCTTGTACAGCTTTGCTTGGCTTGACTCAGGCCATCTTCCAGTTTCTTCCTCAGAACATCTGAGGAGGACTCTGTTCCTCCTTTGATCCCAATCTGTCTGTTCCTGAATCCAGTACCAGAAGCCAGCTCCTGAACAGATCTTCTGTCTGCTGCTGGGCCAAGTCTGGGACTCTCCCAGTGCGGGCTCCACAGCGTCAGTGGTGATGGTGATATAATTGCCATTGGGGGTTGGGTTTGATACTGGTTTTGTATATATTTGTATATATTCCATTTTATTATTGTTGTTTTCAATAAAGCTGTTCTAGATTCCTTTCCTAATTAATAATTCTCTGTCCCTTATTGGCTTTCCCTTCCCCTTTGGAGAGGGAGGGAGGTTAACAGAGAGCATCTGTTACAGGTCTAAGGGGCCACCCTGACTCTAAACCATGACACCTCTAAAGAATTATTTCGAGAGAGATTATATGAAGTATATGGAGCATAACTGCAATTGGTGTGTATATTTATTTTTTTTTCAAGTGAGATTTCAAGTATGTATTTTAAGTGAATATAGTAAGATGTGGTAGGAGGCTTTTTGAGATATTTCCAGGGTCAGTAGCAACACAACAAGTGGATTAAAGTTTAATGACTAGTTTGTAAGTTTTCAAACATAAGCTCGTTTCTGATCAGCAATGAATATTTAATCTTGGTCATGACATAATGCACAAGATCAGGAGGTAAATTTTGGTGCACTGTCTCTTAGGAAGTAAAGACCTCTCCTCATGACCAGTTTCAGCAGAAAACAGAACTAGATATAGGGGGTTTTTAATACTTCCTCTCCAGACAAAGAATGGCTTAAAACTGCTTGGTGTGTTGGTTAATGATTATCCTCTGAAATATTTCCTGCAAGTAGCTCAGTACAATTAAAGTACTTGGTTTATTGATCTATGTCCCATTCTTTCTCTTTCATTGTGCTGCAAGTCCTTTCATTCTTCTCTTACTACTGGGATTTGTTGGTTTGTAGATTAACTCCAAAATACAGGCTACTGCTTGGAAGTTATAAAGCTTCCAGTGGCTTTGCTGGGTAGGATCAGAATTTGTACTTGAAAGATGCTAAGGTTTCTTCCTGCAAAGTGTTTTCTTGCATAATTAATTAAAACACTGTAGTGTACAGTTCAGTAAGGCACTACTCTGGCTCTGTGAAAGGACCTAAATTTAGCAAAATGTATTTATTTCTTTGTTTTAAATTGTGGAGGTTTTTTTTCCTTAAGAGAAATGACCTTCTGCCTTTTTTATGATTAAAATCATTGCAAATAATATGCAGCATTGGGATGAGAAAACCTGCTCTGTAGTCTATTTAGATTATGGTGCCACATTTTGTCCAATTTTACTCACCAGTCAGAAAATAGAGCTACAAAGCAGCAACAATCACCTTTTCTAGAAGTGGAGACTTAAACAGGTAAGAGATAAGATACAAGTTAGCATATGCGGAATTAATAGGAAGATGCCTACAGCACATCTGGAATGTTCCATGCTTGAGTCTTTACACAAGCAAGTGATTGTTGCTCTGGCTGTTTGTATTTGCCTAACTTTCCATTATCTGATAAAACACAGAACAAAATATAATTTCTATCTGAGACAAATATGACTGGAATCCCCAGAAAGACTCTAAAGGTCAGATCACCTGTTTTGAAATATTGCTCCCCAGTATCTACAAAGTTTAAGTGACATTAAACAGTACAATGTGTAGGTTGCTAGAAGGTATATTTAAAGCAAAAGCTATGGCCTAAAAATAAATAAAGGTGAAAGCCTTTCAACTCTGACCAGTATTTGTGGAACGAGAATACCGTGGAAGCTGTTTTTCATCTGTCAGCAGGTGAACTCCAGATCTCTGATGCTCCTGACACTTGGTCTGCTGGTCTGGTCAGATAGTGGCTGTCACTGAGTCCAGGGACTACTGCTAAAACTGACTTCCACACTAATTAATTTTGAAAAGAAAAATGGTGATTGCTTTATGCATAACTGGACAAATATTAGCATTTTATAATTGTTTACACACAGATTAGGAAAACTAAATCATAACAAGCACTTGTCTTCCTTTGAAATGGGGTAGAATTTTAATTAACCTTATTTAGGATATATGGCACTATAGGATGCTTGCTGCTATATATACATCCCTTTTTTTTTTATAGTGAGTTTTATCAGGAGGCTTCTTAACTAATATTTAAATCATTTCTTGAGCCTTTACTTAGATGGAAATAGAAAGTAATTTAATCAACAAGTATAGGAAAAGACAAGTGTATGTAAAAATATTAATTGGAAAATATATTTTATTAGAGATTTGTATTTGGGAAAGAGATTTGCGTGTTTACCATAATCTCAAAGCTAACTGCACACGCACACTTCTATAATGCTCTGTCTACTAAAAAATGCATGTAAAGACTTTTCAGTGACACACGTGATTACTAGCACTGTGAAAACATAGAAACTCTGGGCAACTGAAAACATAAAAACTCAGCAAAGCCATTGATGCTGATGGGTGAAGTGTTTTCAAATGTGCAATTGTTAACAAAGTTAATTTCTGCAGGGTCAGTTCTGGAAATCAGTGGAAGTTGGGCATGTGGTCTTCAAGGGTGCATCTAAAAATTTCCTTCCTAATATGAACCAGTAAATAGGAAAACAGAAGTGAGAGATGTGGTGAATACATGTGTGTAATTGCAGCCACATACAGACATATTACAGTTAGCAAGAGTGACATGGAAACACTGGAAGAGCGGTTCTAGACAGCAAGCAGAATTTTGTGCAAGAAGGAAAACTCTGAGGGGAATTAAGGGTGAAAGAAGAGATGTTTCTCTAAGTGACCTCTTCCATATTACCACAATAAGATTATGTTTAGTCTCTTAGGAGATAGTTTCTATGATTAAATTTCACTCCTGAACTAACCTGGATTCAGCGTGATTGAGTCATCTTGAATCCAATGATCATTTAAATGAAAAAATTCCTATTCAATGGTAAAATAATGGGGTTTTACTCCATGTAACTCATTTATAACATGCCTCTCTCTGTTAACACATTGCTACAAGAAACCATTTCAAACTGTTTTGAAAATATATGGGTATTCAAGTGCAAATGAGATTTCACTACTTTTACTTACCTATATAGAAAGTTAAGTATTTATAGCCTAAGCATATGTGTTTAGGAGACTTTCTGTAATGCAGAGAAAAACTGAGAGAGAAAATGTTCATGTCAATATATTGTGTTAGTGGAAGCATTTAATTGCCTCTATTGGTTACATCTATATTGCTTTTAGTGTCTTGATCATTCAATAATGCACAATTTTACCTCTGACTGGTTTAGTATAGCTTGGGCAGGGGATGGAAATAGAGCTCCATTCCATATATATACACAGTTTCTAATAATTGGAAAACATTAACCAATCTCTTGTCAGGCACTGAAGAGCACCAAGGTCCACAATCAGCTTTGTTGATGTCAGATCCTGGCCCCTTCTATCTTCTGAAGAAACTGGATTACACTGGAAAACTTCTGTTCAATTTAGCTGGCAAAGCAGAACAGCCTCCTTCTGTTGATCTCACACGTGCAGAATGACACATGGGGTTGTCACTATAGCAGAGTTAGGATCACACTTGGTAAGATTAAATTTCTTGGCTTTATTTTCTTGTTCATATATATATCTCAGCCAAATTGAGTCATGGTCTAAGTTTAGACCTCTAGTTTAGCCATGACAAAAAAAACCTACAACAAACCTTTGAAATCCTCAGTCTTAGCAAATTTGTATCACTGGCACAAGCAGCTTGAAACACAATTAACCTGTTACCAATATTGGGCTTTATTTATCCTCAAGCTCAAACCATTTATGGTATTGATCTGCTTTACGGCTAATCACTCCACTGTGCAATCTAGGAAGCTGATTCATTACTTCTACCATGGCAGTGATGTAGATTAGGACCAGTATAGTACGAACAGTAGTAATTCCTCTGGTAAGATTGTATCCTAGGAAGATGAGGACATTTCATGATGAATGGGGAAGTAACCTCTCACTGTGACTGTTTCCTGCCTCTTTCTAGCTGCATAGAAATTTTAGTGTTACCACCCCTTGTATTAATTTTAAAAAGGGAGGTTAGAAAGGTTGTCTTAATGGCTTTTTAAAATCACTAAATATTTTACTTTACAGCCATGAGGTTAAGCAGAAGTTAAATGCAGAGCTTGGAGCCCTTCATCCTTTGCAGGACTAGAGGAGAGATGTTTAAACATTCTTTCAGCTGAAATATAATGGCCTGTGGTATCTTGTGACACATTGAGTTCTCAGTAGGCAGAATACCTGCTGAAATACCTTTGAATTTGGAAATCAGCAGGTTGATGTTGACTTCTGCTAGATGAAAGTCAGGTCACTGCAAAAGAAAACCTGAGAAATAGCTATTTGTGTTCCTGAGAACACCTTGCAATGACTATTGGCAAGAGCTTTTTCTCCATCCAAATTAAGCATTCATTTTATGTTAAAGATGTACATTTTATAAATGATACATATGCTAATAATGAAGTACTGTCTTCGCTCTTACATTTTAAGATGTATGTCTTGGGCCACATATACAGGAGAATGTGGTCATGCACACAAACTGCAGCACTAAAGGAAGGAACTACTGGAATTATACAACACAGGCTATTCGCTGCAGTCATATACAGTTAAAACTCAAGGTTGATTATGTTGTCAGTAAGGAGTGGTGACGTCAGTAAGGAGTGGTGAAGTGAGTTGGTATCACCCAAAATGGGGTCCTAGTAAAGTCTGAGATTTTGGTGGTACTTATATAAATACACAAAGAACCAGGTCCACCTCTGAGAGTAATAATGGTCGTGTTATGGATCTCTGTTAGGCACTATAAAAGAGATAAATGATAAATATTGGGAGGCAATAGCTGGCATCCAACAAAGGTTTTTAGCAGTTGACATGCCGATATTTTAAAGCATGGAAAAGTGACCATTGAGAAGTATTCCTGCTTAATCAACAGCAAAATCAGTTTTCACACACCAGCCACTCTAAGGGGATTGCTGCATTGTTTACAGGTGATTCAGTGGCTGAATTTAAAAACAAAAAAAAAAGCTTTTAGTTTTTGCCTGCAGTATTATTCGTCACTGTTGGTAAAACTGCACCCTTAACACAAAAGTAACAGCTAGCGTTTTATTTGAAAGAAGTGATTTTTAGTTAAGAACTATCTCCTTAACTTATATTCATGACTCTAGACTTGCTGGTGTTGACTGAGACGTGCTGTGCACACTTATACAGACATTAATGTGATGGTGTTTGTCATGCTTTCCCATGTAGGTGTGTTCTCTGGAAAAATTCACAGGATTGATGGATTTTATCTTACTGTCTATATTTGGTGTTGTTCAGTTTAATGGCAGCAAAGATTTCCATGTTCTACAGAATGCTACTGCAATTTATTGTAAAGTAGTTCTTTGAACTTGAACATTTAGAAAAAAAGAAAATCTGTTTTCGTGTCGAATAGAAACTTTGCCTCTGTGAAAAATCTGTCTGTTTAATTTAAGCAAGGATTTAAAATAAATTACTGTTGAACTAGTGCAAAATGACTTAATGAGAAAGGTGAGCAAACAGCAGAAGATACAGAATATTAACTGCATATTCTGTTTCAGTTTTCCCATAAAAGGTTAATTATTTTTAATACAATAATTAAAACACAACAGGGAACAGGAACAGAATAAAGAACAGGTCAGTGAACTCTTACATGAATTAGATGCTTTCAGCTCAACAGGATCTGATGAATTTTACTTTAGGGCATTTCAGAACTAACTAAACCAATGTCTGTACTTAAAATTGGGTAAAATCCCAGAGAATTACAGAAGGCCAGAGATAAGCATTATTTCCAAAGACAGATGGGATACGGAGAGTTTCAGGAAATATTAAGCAGGCAGCCTAATTACAATATGCAAAGATATTGTAAAATTAAATGATCCATATGTATGTCTGTAGAAGCTGAGAGCAAGCTGCTGATAGGGTGGACTATCAAGAACAAATCATGCCTCTTTGACTGCTCATAACATGCTTCAAAGAAAAGGATGTGAGGTTACGGTAAAGTAAGAATGTAATAAAATTTTGGTTAAGATTTGTATATAACCCTCTATATCATTTACAAAAGCAAGCAATAAGCACATGGTCTTAGTAAAATTGTTGTAAAATGTACCCAGTTCACCCAAGTGACAGACAACTTTTCCACCCCCCAAATAAAAATAGATATCAGTATTTTCCTGTGATGTTGGAAGGGATTTTTTCCTCTGGGTTTGGTACTGGATGCAATTCTGTATCCTACAGAGTAACGAATTTTGTAGTCAGGGTGTCCGACTCTACTTCTAGTCCATTTTAAGGTTTTCTGGTATACAAAACCTGGTGCTTCATGGATGACAAGCAACTAAATGCATGTTAGCTGCATGTGGTCAGACCTCTGAAAAGCTAAGAGCTGCTATGTCCTAGAGTAGAAATGTTCTGTCTTAAAATATTTTCCTTATTTTGCTTTGCTTTTACTGTGTGAAGATCCTTCTAAAAACAAATTAGGACAGGCAAATTAATGACAAAACTGGCATAATACACATCCTGCCAGTGTTTTTTTTGAGAAGCTTCCGTACTCCTGCAGTTTAGCATTTTGCATCATTTGCAACCTGTAATTTTCCTGTTTTCTGCAATGACAGAGGATTAAAGACCAATTAGTTTTCAATCTGAGCGCTAATCCAAGTTCTGGACAGCTTTCCAATTTTCAAACATATCTGAATGTAAGCACAGTTCATTGTTCTAGCAAACTTTACATTTGATGTGGGTTTCTTTCATGTCCCCACAAAGATTGACATAGTTCTTGTTCTTAAAATGAATGTTAAATAGGATTTTCTTTATGACACGTGGACCTACAAGACTCTCTCAGGTTAAACCTTTAGAATCTAAGAAAGGTTTGTAAGGGATTTATGAATAACAAAGAAAATTCCTAAAATCTGATTTTCAGCATATTGGATTTATAATGGTTTTCTGAAGACTGGGCTCTCATTGTAATATTACATATAATTGCATTACTTTTTGACATTACATTATATAAAAGGTTGTGGTTTTTTTCATGAAAATTGTGATGAGTAAGTCAAGATGACACTTATTTTTTAATTGCTTTGAATCAAAACTTGTAGGCTGCCATGGAGTGGGTGGGGAGGTGTGCACTGCCTTTCTCAAGCAGGGAATGCTGTTTGAAGCAATCACCTAAACTTCTTAGAGACACTCAAAGAAATCTTTCATATTTAAAACATTTTCTGTTTGACATGAGACATGAAAGTCTCTATGTGAACAAGAGATAAGCTGCTTTCAAGCATGTTTGGAAAAAAACATGAGGCCCCTGGAGTTCATATCTTGAATTCCAACTTGGTTGCAGTGTTGGCAATGTCCCTCAGCAGCAACAGTGAATTTCAGCAGGAATATGAATGTTGTTTATTATTCTGAATTGGTTTATTTTTTTTTCCTCCTCATTGCCTATGATTTTCGTGGTGTTTCCAGTTTAGTGTAGTTGGGGTTTTGCAGGAGTACCTCTGTCTTCTCAAATTTTTCTGTAGGATTGGTCTACCAGAATAAATTTCCTTCCCATGAGGTTATGATTACAATAGAATCATAGAATGTTAGGGGTTGGAAGGGACCTCTGGAGATCACTGAGTCCGACCCCCCTGCCAGAGCAGGACCATAGAATCTAGGGCAGGTTACACAGGAATGCATCCAGATGGGTCTTGAAAGTCTCCAGAGAAGGAGACTCCACAACCTCTCTGGACAGCCTATTCCAGTGCTTTGTAACCCCTACAGTAAAGAAATTCTTCCTCACGTTGAGGTGGAACTTCCTGTGCTCTAGCTTGCATCCATTGCCCCTTGTTCTGTCACAGGGCACAACTGAAAAGAAGTTGCCCCTTTCCCCTTCACACCCAGCCCTCATATATTTATACACATTAATTAGGTCCCCTCTCAGTCTTCTCCAGATTAAAAAGCCCCAGGTCTCTCAACCTTTCCTTATAAGGCAGGTGCTCCAGTCCCTTAATCATCCTTGTAGCCCTCTGTTGGACTCTCCCAAGTAGATCTCTGTTCCTCTTGAGCTGGGGAGCCCAGAACTGAATGCAATAGTCCAGGTGAGGTCTCACTAGGGCAGAGTAGAGGGAGAGGAAGACCTCTCTCAATCTGCTGGACACTTCTTAATGCACCCCTGGATACCATTGGCTTTCTTGGCCACAAGGGCACATTGCTGTCCCATGCATAACTTGTCCACCAGGACTCCAAGGTACTTCTCCACGGAGCTGCTCTGTAGCAGACTGCCTCCTAACCTGTACGGCTGTATTTTATTACTCCTTCCCAGGTGTAGGACTCTGCACTTATTCTTGTTGAACCTCATTAGGTTCCTCTTTCTCCAGCTCTCCAGTCTGTTCAAATCATGCTGAATGGCTGCACAGCCTTCAGGTGTATCAGCCAAACCTCCAAGTTTTGTATCATCAGCAAACTTGCTGAGAAGACACTCTGTCCCTTCATTGAGTTCGTTGATGTAGGTGTTGAACAGGACTGGACCCAGCACTGATCCTTGGGGGACTCCAATAGTTGCAGGTCTCCAGCTGGACTTGGCACCATTGATTACCACTCTTTGGGCTCTATTGTGTAGCCAGTTCTTAATCCATCTCACTGTCTGTTCTTCTATCTCACACTTCCTGAGCTTGCTCATGAGGATGTTATGGGAAACTGTGTCAAATGCTTGCTAAGATCAAGGTAGACTCCATCCACTGTTCTTCCTGCATCTACCCATTCAGTCACGATATAGAATGCTATCAGATTAGTCAAGCATGATTTCCCCTTGGTAAATCCATGATGACTACTCCTGATAACCACCTTCTCTTCCATGTGCTTAGAGATGACCTCCAGAATGAGCCACTACATCATTTTTCCAGGGATGGAAGTGAAGCTGACTGGTTGTAGTTTGCTGGATTTTCCTTCTTTCCCTTTTGGAAGACTGGAGTGACACTGGCTTTTCCTCCAGTCCTCAGACACCTCTCCTAGTTGCCACAATTGTGTGAAAATGATGGAGAGTGGTAGAGACATAACATCAGCCAGTTCTGTCAACACTCTTGGGTGCACCTCATCAGGGCCCATGGACTTGTGTCTATTCAGTTTTTGTAACTGATCACTAACCTAGTCTTCACTGACTAGTGGAGAGTCTTCCCTCCTCCAGGCTTTCTCTCCTACATCAAGGGTCTCGAGTTCAAAAGGGCTGGTTTGAGGATTAAAGACTGAAGGAAATAATGTATTCAGCAACTCTGCCTTCTCTGCATCCTTGGTTATCAGGGCTGCCACCTCATTCAGCAGAGGGCCCACACTTTCCCTGTTCTTCCTTCTGCTACTGAGATATTTGAAGAAGTCGTTTTTGTCCTCTTTTACTTCCTTTGCCAGTTTTAGTTCTAAGAGGGCTTTGGCCTTTCTTGTTGCCTTCCTACACATCCTGACAGCTTCCCTATAGTTCTCCCAAGTGACAAGTCCCTTATTCCACAAACTGTAAATTTCTTTCTTCCGTGAGATTTCATTCAGAAGCTCCCTGCTCATCCATGCGGGTCTTGAAGCATGTTTACTCAATTTTTACTCAAGGGAATGCACCTATCTTGGGCCCGGAGGAAGTGGTATTTAAAATTTGACCAACTTTCTTGGCCGCCTTTACCGTCCAGAATCTTATCCTATGGGCTTCCTGCAAGCAGATCTTTGAAGAGTATAAAGTTAGCCCTGCAGAAGTCCAGGGCTGTAATACTACTTATCGCCCTACTTCTACCCTGTAAAATACTAAACTCCATCATGTTGTGATCACTGAGGCTGTTCCGAACCTTAATGTCCCCAACCAGTCCTTCCTTATTAGTTAATACAAGGTCCAGCAGTGCACCTCTTCTTGTTGGTTCCTCTACTGCCTGCATTAAGAAGTTGTTATTGATGCACTGCAAGAGCCTTTTTGACTGAACATGCCTATCTGTGTGGGCTTTCCAACAAATATAAGGGTAATTGAAGTCACCCATGTGTACTGAGGAGTGTGTTCTAGAGGCTACCCCCAGTCATCTGTAGAAGGCCTCATCAACATCATCATCTTGATTTGGTGGTCTATAGTAGATGCTCACAACAATTTCACCCACTATTGCATGTCCCTTAATTCTTACCCACATACTTTCAACCTGTTCTACCTGAGCTGAACATTTCAGCTGAGCTGAAATTCACATTTCTGAATACTTGTTTACATGCATAAGTTTATTTGATGTCATAAATTATCCATGTTACAGTAAACTTAATGCAAACTTATACATTCCTGCTGTAACACAGTTGTGGAAGGCTTGAGTTTCTGATTTTCTGTGTTCTCCTTATGCTGTTGGAGCAGCATTAAGTGACTCTATACCAGGCAAAACTGCTGACTGGGGAATCTTGCTCTTGGGATAAAGCTGGCAAAGCGCCTTTATGCTTTGCTATGGAAGTCCCATTATTCTGTCCTTTTAGGAAAAGGAAAGAGAATAGGTCATTGGGATGGAGAAACTAGGAAGGAGCATTGAAGCAGATGTTGTCAGAGATGAGGAGGAGGTGGCAGATGTGAGACCTAAATTTGTATTGGTTGGAAGCCAGGGCACAACATGTTCCATCTGCTCCTGACTGCATGTGACCCAGGCAGCAGTGAACTCAATGTTACTAAGTGGAATCTACCCTCTAGGGTAGGAAATCCCTCCCTCAGCTGAGAAGGACAATTAAAAGGACAAGACTGGAAAAAAACAAGATACTACAACCAAAGCAAGAATTGTTAGAGGTGTTTCAGGAATCACTGAGAGCGCCTTGATGTGTCATTAATTAAATGTAATTATTATATTTTTTTAAAGCAAACATGTATGTCTTTGTTTCACCCTTTGTCTGGATGAAGAATGAAATATGTTGTAGCGGTGTGAGAGCTGGAATTGTGGTGCAAAATGGAAATTCAGGTTATGACCCTGACAACAGCAGTAGCATGCAGCAGAAAGCTGAGAGCAGTGGCAATCATGCCACATGCAGGAGGTGACCTTTCCTGCACAGAAATGGAGTTCTCACCAGTTTGTCAAAACCTGTCAGATGTATCTCTCTGCACCTCTGTAGGAAGGTCACTTACAGGCAAACAGGTCTGGTTTCTGTCTGCTTCCAACAAGAGCTTCCTTATCTTCTATCTTCGGCAAAAATTTCTAAAAGTAGATTGTCTTCTTGAACACTGTTCAGCTTCCTTCCTTCCGGGCTGCTTTTGATAGAACTAAAACAACTTACATTTAAAACCTATCCAGATTGCATTTGTCATGTTTTTCCTGAAAGCCCAGACACCTACTGTCCATTGGTAGCAAAAGAGCCTAATTCAAGTCTGGTGATGAGAAACAGAAATGCATGCCATATTTTACAAAATGTTGTGAATGTCCTAATATTTTGCACTGTAGGAGCTTGGCTGGCTGTAATGCCTTGCAGAAACGTGCATTTCCTTCCCTTGAAAAACAGACTGCCTTTTTAGAATAAAAGGAAAGTTTATGATCAGACCACAAAATGTTTCTATCTGCTAATACTTAGCTCAATAAAGACACAAAGAGCAGTGAAAGAAACTTAACAATAAAAATCTTGCTGTCCCTTTTAGTGGCAGAAAAATGTCAAGATCATCTCAATTTCAAGATCATGTGGTGCCACTAAATTGACTTGGACAACTGTGCACTGTAGTAGGATGTCAATAGATGGGTCTTTTTAGATATATGTAATCAGTAGTTGCCGTGAATAAGTCTCAAGAATGGCTTTATTCTGCCCTGATAAAAACTGCAAATGAAATATTTTCTTATTCTGGGAGTATTAAAGAGTTTATAGGAGTATATATAGAAAAAAAATCGTAATAAAAATAAGAAATATGTATTTATAGAATGAAAATGTTGGTAAAAACAGCTGCTAGAGATAAAAGAAGTATTATTTTCTTTAGAAAGAGAATTTGAAGACTGACTTACATTTCTGTTTATTCTCATAGACACAGCTCCTGACCTAAACCTGCAAGTTCCACCTCTGCCATGTGATAAATGCAAATAATTTGTTAGAGTTATGCTGAATGATAAAGCTTCTGGATGATAATTAGCCGTAAGATCTGAAATAAATTCTAATCTACCATGTTGCAATTGTTCATTATAATTGATTACATTATTGATAGCATAAACATAATTTCCTCTGCTTTATAACAGGAAACTTAATCATGGAAAAATAGCCCAGTAGAAGTGGCTTGCTACTGCCTTTCAGTCTGTTCCTGTGAGCATGTTGATGGTGATAGAGTTGTATCTTAAATGTAAATGCTTTTGTGATTGCATACGCCATTCGGCTTCAGTTGTGTGATCTCTTGGCTTTTTCTATTACTCTCTACAGTAGTGTGGCAACTTCTTGGAAAACTCATGTTTAAGGTGGAAAAGAGAGATAAGATTCAGAAAACTTGTATCCTTTTTAGTATGTCTTTGGTCTTCTGGATATTCTGTTCTCATTTGGAGCATTGGTCCTAACAGAACAGTAATCTTTGCCTGGGTCAACAAGAAACCCTGATGTCTGAAAGGAGAAGGGAGTAAGTCAAAAAAATTTTTGCTTCATGTTAAAGGAAGGCTTTAGTTTGTTGCTCTTCTCATTGCATATGCACTTGACTATTTTCCTCTAATACAGGGGTTTGGAGTTACTCCTTCCTGAATCTTCATGTTCTCTCTGAAAGCCCAAATCCAAGTGGGATCTGGAAATGTAGGAAACCCTTGACAAAAGAGATCAATTCAGTCAGTAGTCTGGGAACATACCACCTCTGTGAGGCATTCATCTTGTTGAGTCGTAGGTGACCATATGCTTTTGGAGTGCAGGACCTGACTTCCGCTTCTGTTTCAATTTAGAATTGAAATTATGTAGAACTATAACTTGAATCTCCAAAGATATTTTCTGACCATCCAGGATCTAAATTACTTTGTGATGCAAGTATTTTTCTTCCCTTCTATTGAAACATTTTGAATGTCATTTCTAAAATCGGCCTTTCACTGGGTCACTGCCATTTTTCAGTCATTCTAGATTTACAGGGATTAGCTAGTAATGAAGCTGGAGACCCATAACCAGGGGGTAAACTCGTCAGACCTGTGCATACATATCTTATTCTATACAGTAACTGATAAATGTTTATCAGATTTGCCTAGTGGCCTAGGCTGGCGGGGGAGTAGAATTTTTTCCTTTCATCTACAGCAATTTCATACTTATTATTTTAATTAAAATATAAGAACAAAACCCAAGTATTTGCTTTTACTGTAGTCTATTTTTCTATGCTACCTGAGATTGTCTGCAAATGAAGATAGGAAAATTTGAATAAACCAAGCAGGAACATGGCTGAATAATAGGTTATTAAATTTGCAGGAGGACAATAGGTATTTAAATTAAGGAGACATCAAAAATCTGCATATAAAAATGTTTAGTGTAAAGACTACAACATCTAACAAGATGAGACAAGCAAGAACTCATCAGCAGAGGTAGGCTCTAATTGGAGTGGCACAGTAAGGAAGACAAAGAAAACTGACTTTTCAACCTCAGCTGTGTTTTTTTAGGGAAAGAAATTTGTCAAGAAGTCTGGGAGAAATCTCATTCCACATTTTGTTGCTGTATCATCAAGGTAACAGAACAAAACGTGTTATAAGAAAAAAAGCATCAAAGAAATTCTCTAAAAAGAAATATCAGCCTGGGATAGATGGAAATGCTTCCTCTGAGTCAAATCAAGCCTTAGAGCAGAATAATACTCTCTTACTTATCTTCATTAGCTACTATTCTGCATCCTATTTAGCAAGTATTTCTGTGAGTGGCAGAATGCACGATGCTTGATTTTCTCCAGTGCCATCTGTCGTGTGGAATCTCTAATAACGGTTGAATCTGCTCCGTAAACATTCATTCAGTGGGAGTATTAATCTGTCTCTCTCCTTAGTTGCTTCATGCCACCTCTTTTGAAAAGCCTGGGAGCTTAACATCTCTGGTATTTCTACCCCATTGTTCAAAAGGGGTTCACCGTGATTCCTAAGCATGTATGAGAAGTTTGGTTTTTTGAGAATTACAGGTCAAAGAATCATGGATAATGGGAATCTGTAAATCTGTTTCCATAGGATGGAGGGAATCCTGAACTGAACTTAGGAAAGGAAGCTTACTTCTGTAATAGGTTTGTGCTGTTTTCTGAAATACTGATTTGTGAACAATCAATTATTAATTCTAAATGATCAAACCACATTCAGGGTGCCCAATTTGATCCTACCTATATAACCACATCTTGGTTCACGTTGCAGGATTCAGTGGGTCATTAGTAAGAAGTGCTTGTGCTCCCAGAAAATGTGATGCTAGGCATCTGTAAGTCCTCTTTTCACAGACTGACTTCCAGCCTTTACCCAGAAAGTGTCCCTGCCAAGCACCTGATTCAGTTGCCATGTACAGCAATGTAATTCCATTAGCTCAGCTGCAATGGTGTTAATCCTCATTTCCATGAGCATCAGTGACAGGAGAAGGAGGCCCCTCTGTACCTCATCTGAAAAATGTAATTACTCTGTGCATATAGAAGTTGATCAGATGCTTCTGGAGTTGAGGTAAAGTCTCCCCGTGTGTGTCCCCCCAGCCTCCAGATTTCAGGATTCTTTGGGCCTTTATTAGAGACTTCTATTTCATTCTGAGGTACAAATAAATGTCCTTAACAGCGGTGACCCAGCAATACTGGTCCTGTTTAGAAGATGAATTAGCCGGTGAAGAGAAATGAAAGCGTATATGAGAGGTACTGTAATCTAAAGGATAAACCATTGTTTTCTTAACAGCAGTAGTTATTTCAGTAGATTGCACTTTTATCACCAAATAACAAACCCTATTTAAATTTCTCCTCAAAGCTGGCTGTCACTAAAATACTTGTAATGCTTTGAGCAGGTGGAAAAACATTGTCATTAAGGTCAAGGATCAGACCCTTCTCTTAGGTAGGGAAACCTCCATCATGTGAATATGTCTGCATTATGATAAAATAAGGAAGTAGACTACAAGGAGGTCATTGACTGTAAGAAGCAATTTTCCAGCTCTTATGGCTTGTGATACTCTATGATGTAATTCACAAACAAAAGCATGAATCAACAGCAACCTTTTCCAGCAGGTTAGTGGAGAATGGGGAGAGATGAAGCCACATAACACAGGATACTCAACTGCCATGACCAATTTCCTGTAATCATTCTTAAAAGAAAGCAGAACATTTTCCTTCTAATTTTTGTAAAATCCTGCATATTTTAGAAGTGTTTCAGAGCATCCAATATAGTGATTCTTTCTGCTGTAAAAATATGAACAAGCAAACAAACAAATGCAAGTGTTCATATATATTCCCCTGCCATGCTAGTGAATTTTCCTATTACATGCATGACTGCTCCCTATTCTGGCACTTACTTTATCACAACATTTACAAAGGCTTCTAGGACACGAACAAGTAGTTTTAAGAAAAGTATGCAGAGGTTGCCATGTGTCATAAATACAATCCATTTTCTTTCATTTCTTGATTGTATATGCTCAGCTTTAACTTTTCGGCAGACTCAGCTATTGGGAGCATTTATAAATTTTATGGGTTTGTGTTTCCCAATATCTTTCAGAGTAAAAATTATCTCAATATTTTGATGCTTCTTCAGTGAGCAAGTGCTGCTTACAACACTCGCAAGCACACATTGCTAACAATTAAGCTGAATTTAATATTAGAATCATGATCCTCTGAAATTCCATTTAACTTTGAAAAATTGCTAGCTTTATTTCAGGGTTTTTTTTTAATGTGTCACAATTATAGCAGGATGTTAGTGGTCTGAGCTGTGTGCACAGGTATCTTCCCTTCTGCTTTCCACCTCACAGATGTCCTCGTTTGTGGATCATAGATCATCTAGTCCCAACCTCTCTGCCATGGGCAGGGGCACTTCCCACTAGACTAGGTTGCTCAAGGCCCCATCCAACCTGGATTTGAATACATCCAGTGATGGAACATCCACAGCTTCCCTGGGCAATCTGTTCCAGTGTCTCACCATCCTGAGTGTGAAGAATTTCATGCACACACTTTTGTAACAATACCTTTAGTGGTTGATGTACTGAAATTTAGAATGAGGGCAAACACAGCAAGTATTAAAGATTCTGAATAGTTAATAAAAGAGAAAAAAAAAATTATACCTGAGATCAGGATTTTGAGTTGCTACTTGATACTGCCATTGACTGTATGTGGTTACTGGTTTAGGGTTTGTTAGTTGGTTACACTCTTTCATCATAAGGTGGATATGTGAAGTATTGTGGTACCATAGCAATTCAATGGCTAAAGTTGGAATTAGCTTGTTCTAAACTTAATGTTTTGGGGATGTATGTTTTTAACAGTTCCTTCTCCCTGTCATTCCCATCTGTGCCTAACTTTGGCAAAAATAGCCTCATACTCCCTCCTATATGCAGCTATCTTATAAAAGGTAGGTAATTTCAGAGCAGCCCAGATTTCCAATTGGACTTACCATTTCTGGTTTTGATTAAATAGTGTCTTCAGTTCATTATATTTAGAAAATGAGCCTTACCTACAGACTTACCCTATAGTTTGCTGCTTCCAAGTAACGCTGAGAACAGAGTTCTGCAACAAAGGTTTTCTTCATTTCTCCTTAAGATACAGTTGATTGCTTGAGGTTTGTCATTTGACAACATGTTTCTGCTAATGTGAGGGATGAGGTTTGCTCTGTTTTGGTGGAGCTTCCAAGATAATTAAAGGTTGTTTGTTTTTTTTAGGGCAATGTGTATATATCTACATGTAAACATAATTGATAAATAAACCTTTCTGTAAAAATGCCAGAAATAGAAATTGCCATTTGCAAAGCTATCAGTGAAGGAGAAATTAAAATGGAAAATAGGATATAGAATATAGGTATACTCAAGTATAATCATAAAAGAAAATCCGTTACCATATTAAGTCAATATCTCAGTATGGTGCTTTTCAACAAGTTTCAGCCTTATGGAGCAGGGCTGGTATCCTGCAGGGCTGGTATCCTGCAGTACTGGGGCAACTTCTAGCCCAACGGATGTGGCAGGATGAAACATCCCCATGAAGTCAGTGGTACATCCAAGGAAGGTATGTTAATGTTCCTTAACAAGTTGTTAAGGATGAGTATCTAACATTTTAGAGAAACAGCCACAAAACAGTCTGGATTATTTTCCTATGCCAGTTAGAGTATGCCAATTACACTTCAGTCCATCTATACTTTTTGACACAGGAAAGGGGTAAGGGCAGGGGATCTGTGTTGTTTCTGTCTGTGCCTGTGCTGCTCTCTTTTGACGCAGTCTCTTAATGTTTTGCTCATCCCACATAGTGCTTGCATTTTCTCCATCTGCTTAAATCATTATTCAAATTACAATTAAATTCAAAATTAAGTATCATGCACATGAAGTAGCTAAGCAGGAGCAGCTTTGCCATGCTGTGTCCTCACAGGACTTACAATTATAAATAGTTGTACTGAAGGAAGGAAGATAAAAAAGAAGTTTCTTTCTTTCACATTCCATAATTTTACTTTTTCCTGAAACTAAGATTTTCTCAGTTTGCTGGGTAAAACTTTGAGAAGGACCTTCTCTGTTCTCTGTAAGAGATTTGAATTGGGTGTACCTATAAAAGATCACTTTTTTTGAATCTTTGTCTCTCTTTCAGGACCATTTCAAAAGACAAGATTTTTTATTTTTTTTTTGTATAGTTGTACTAGGAAAACAGAATATTTCACCTGTGAAATTAAAGTGCAGGAAATAACTAATATTAGCAAAATACTCTGAGCAATTTTATTGTCCAACTAGGATAATAAAATTGCATCAAATCAAAATCTTACACAAACTTGTTTCTTTGATGTTTGTGATGTATTTTTGTAAGAGGAGTTGTAAACCAGAAACTTTTGGAGAATATACAGTCTTTTTTTTTTTTTTTTAATCTGGAAACTTTAACTCAGTCATCTCTGTAATCTTTGAATAAAATTTCTAAAACATAGGTGATGAAAAAACAGCAAACATTAACAGGCAGACAAAACCCTATAAATGATGAAGACTAACAGCATTTTTCCTTGTAAATATGTTGATTTTAAATGTAATTATTTAAATAATCTTTAAATATGTTTTCTGTTTTATCTCTTAATTTCAAACATGTTTTGTTATAATATTCACACCTTTTTGAAACTGCCTTTTACATCTTTACGTTTTTACCTGATATTGTTTCAGTGCTTTATAAAGTGCTGAATATCTGCATGCTAGTATGAAAATGCCCCTGTTGTCTGCCAAAGCTCCCTACCTCATCAGTGCTTATGTTGTGGGTCAAAGTGAGGTGCACCTTACCAATTGAAGAGTTATATTTCTTCAATAGTTTGGAAAACATATTTCTTTATGTGTCAACAGAAGGACATTGCCAGCAGGACCCCTGTTTTCAGATGAGAATCCTTTCTTATAAATTATTGCAAGTCTGCATAGTAATGAGACCATTTCTATGGAAATAGATGCACTACTATTCTTTTGCTGGCTCTCCAGCAATTCATGAACTGCATTTCACATTATAAGTAGTGTTTTATGAATCAGATGAAAAGCTAAATTGAGACAGTGGTAATTTCCAACATCCTTTGATAAATAATACTCCAAACACAAAGGTAGTGAAAGAGCCAAGAGGTATAAGATGGAGGAGGTGCAAGTGATAATAATGTCATGGAAATCGAATACTCTTGCAGATAATAATCTCATCTTCCTCATGTGATAAATACAGAGGGACAGCAGAGACATTTATCAGAGGATAATCAATGAGCTCAAAACAAAGGTATGTTTATTTTCATAGAGATGCCTTTTACTTTTGGATGATAGAAACACAAACATAGAAACAGAAATGTCTGGGTTGGAAGGGACCTCTAGAGGTCTTCTAGTCCAACCCCCTGCTGAGAGAAGGGACATCCTCAACTAGAGCAGGTTGCTCAGAGCCTCATCAAGCCCCACCTTGAATGTCTTCAGGGATGGGTCCTCAACCACTGCCCTGGGCAACCTGTTCCAGTGCTCCACCACTCTTGTGGTAAAGAACGTCCTCCTTATTTCTAACCTAAATCCACTCATTTCTAATTTAAAACCATTACTCCTCGTCCTTTTGCTACAGGCCTTTGTAAACAGGCCCTCTTCATTCTTTTTGTAAGCTCCCTTCAGGTGGCTCTTCGGTCTCCCCGGAGCCTTCTCTTCTCCAGGCTGAACAATCCCAGTTCCCTCAGCTTGTCCTTGTAGGAGAGGTGTTCCAGCCTCCTGATCATCTTCATGGCCCTTCTCTGGACCTGCTCCATCAGGTCCATGTCCTTCCTGTGCTGAGGGCTCCAGAGCTGGATGCAGTGTTCCAGGTGACGTCTCAGCAGAGCAGAGAAGAGTGGTAGAATCACCTCTCTCAATCTTGTGGTCACACTTCTTTTGATGCAGCCCAGGATGTGACTGGCCTTCTGTGCTGCAAGCACAACACTGGCTGCTCATGTCCAGCTTCTCCTCTACCAGCACCCCCAAGTCCTTTTCTGCAGGGCTGATTATGATGATTATAATGTATAAGTGTCTCTTAACAATTAAAATCAGTAGTGTCTCCAGTACATTAGCAGAGCAGGTACTCACTCAGCTAAGAAAACTACTTGTTTTATTTTCCTTAGAGGTGAAGATTATTGAGAGATAGGCAACACACTGATTCATCAAAGTATAACTGATGCAGATTTTCTTTTCAAGCAACTCGGAGCAACTTTCTGAGCAAATGCAAGTAAGTTCAGGCAGAAGTAGCAAGTAGTTCAGGTGCATTATTTCCAGTGAATAATAATAATTGCAACAAAGTCATGGTAGAATTTTAGCTTGCATTAATTCATTTTGATCTTCACCAGGTAGTGAGTAAAGGCTGGAGTTTGGGTAGGGATGCCTTAGAGTAAATCATAGAATCATAGAATGTATTGGTTTGGAAGGGACCTCTAAAGGTCATCTAGTCCAACCCCTCTGCATTAAGCAAGGACATCTCCAACTAAGTCAGGCTGCTCAGAGCCTCATCAATCCCTGCCTTGAATGTCGCCAGGGATGGGGCCTCCACCACCTCTCTTGGCAACCTATTCCAGTCATCTATCACCCTCATATTAAAGAACTTTTTCCTAATGTCTGACCTAAATCTAACCTTTTCCAGCTTAAAGCCATTACCCCTTGTCCTGTCACTGCAAAACGTCGTGAGTAAACCCTCCCCTGCTTTCTTACAGGCCCCTTTCAGGTACTGGAAGGTCACCTCGGCGCCTCCTCTTCTCCAACTCTCTCAGCCTGTCTACATAGGAGAGGTGCTCAAGCCCCCTAATCATTTTTGTGATCCTCCTCTGGACACACTTCAATGGGTCCACATCCTTCTTGTGTTGGGGGCTCCAGAGCTGGACCCAGTTCTCCAGGTGAGGTCTCACCAGGGCAGAGTAGTGGGGTGGGATCACCTCTCTCGATCTGCTGACCACAGTTCTTTTGATGCAGCCCAGGATTGAATTGGCCTTTTGGGCTGCCATCGCACATTGGTGGCTTATGCCCAGCTTTTCATTTACTAGTATCCTCAAGTCTTTTTCCAAAGGACTGCTCTCTAGCATGTTTTATCCCTGCCTATATTGATAACATTTGTTGCCCTGGCCCAGGTGCAGGACCCTGCACTTGGCCTTATTGATCCTCATGAGGTTCACCAGAGCCCACCTCTCCAGACTGTCCAAGTCCTTCTGGATGGCATCCCATCCTTCTGGCATATCAGCTGTACCACCCAGCTTAGTATCATCAGCTAATTTGTTGAGGGTGCACTCAATGCCACTATCTATGTCATTAATGAAGATATTAAACAATGCTGGTCTCAGCATGGACCCTTTAGGAACACCACTTGTCACTTTTTCCCATCCAGACAGCCATTGACCACCACTTTTGGGTGCGACCACACAGCCAATTTCTTATCCACTGAACAGTCCACCCATCGAACCCATATTTCTCCAACTTAGAAAGGAGTAATTTGAAAGTAATTTCTAAAAAAGGAGCTACTGAACTCCTAGAATTTGTGATGCTGTACTCTCACCAACTGGTTCTTAAATATCAAAAGTGATATTAGTAATTTTTTTCCATCACAAACTGAAAATTGTTAGTCATACGTAACATTTCATATAGCAAAAGAATGCTGTTAGGTGTATATATGTGCACACACCTTTCTGCATGTGGCAGCTTTTGTTATTGCATTTTGAATTTCACAATATTGCTTTTGGTTCTTAAAACCATTGTTGAGTCTTGTAAATTATTAAAAATTTCCTCCTGATTGAAAGGAACACTTTTGGAAAACAAATCTGTGAGAATATAAAGCAAATAAATGCAAAGAACACAATTTAAATCTCAACACTGTAAATGAGAAAGAGTTGATTTTTTATTTTTTTTTTTCCTGGGGACAGAGTTACAGCATATTATAACTCGTGTGGTATTTTAAGAACTTCCAGTTATTTTCTTATTTTTAGGTGAGTGAGGATTGAGGGGAAGAGAAAATAAAAAATTAAAAATAAGGTTGAGTGAATATTTTCCCATATTTTCTAGTGATATTACTGATCTGTCTTAGTAAAAAATTGCTGGATTGTCTATTTTAGCTATGTTTGAACAAAAACCCTAGCTTAGGAAACTTGCAGTTCTGCTCCTCTTTGTCATTAATGTGACATTAATGTGATTGATGATGTAGAAAGGATTCAGAGTCATTGTTTCTTGTGTAGGAGTCAGGTTTTGGAACCACTGGTGGGTGGGTGTATTCCTACACCTTTTTTCCATACATGAAGAACAATGATTAGGATATTATATATTTTCCTTGGCCAGGGAAGCAGCTGCTTGAACTCTCACACAAAATATTCTAGAAAAACAAAATGGAATGGCAAATTGGACGGGCTACTGAAAGGGGAAAAAAGAAGAGGGAAAGCGTTCTGGTCTTGGTTCTGGTCCTTCACCAGTAAAACACAGAATTTATCCCATGGAGTAGGCTAGCTCCAGGTAGCAGAAGGCATGCTACTTGTTTCAGAGATCTGTCAAAGGTATTCATCTCGAACTTTGTCCACTTGGTTATTACTGCATCAGAATGAAATATTGGAAATTGGCTTTCTTTTTTTTTTTTAAAAAAAAAAGGAAAAGGAAAAAGCAGAGAAGAAAAAAGAAATGGAGTAAAAATGGAGATTTTTCTTACTGTGTCAACTCTGCCTTTTCTTGATGTCTCCCATTTGTCCCCCAGAAAATGCATTTTGGAATGGAGTGTATAAAAAAGATGTTTTAAAGAGCCTTCACAAGTTGGCAGTGCGTTTATTTATATACATTTCACCCTGACTCATTACATATCATCATGAGGCTCCTCAGGCTACGCATAAAAAGAATAGCAAGCATAAATCAAACTAGATGCAACTCTTCCCTTTCTTCACTGACTTTCAGATTCTGTGCATACACCCCCGACCCCCCATCCCCCCAGTAATACATATAGAACATTTATTTTTTTTCCTTATTACTCACAGAGGGCATATCACTCCTTATGTTATCATGAGTCTTTTTATCCAATAATAATGGTAATAATGATAATCCTCATTGCATATGTATTTTAAAGCTTGATAGAATTCTGTGGAGATACAAGCATGTTATTTTTGCCATTGTTTATCTAATCTCTTGAGAATTTTTCTTTATAGTGAGCAGTTAATATTAAACTTTTCTGTCAAGTTCTAAGATGAAAAGTTTCTACTAAACAATTCTTAACTGTTTTATCCCTCTGATTTTCACTCTATATATGGAAAAAAAAATAAATCTTTAAAGTGTTGTGACCCAAATGTATCTTTTTTCCTTTTCTATGGGGACAGTAAATCCAAGATAAATTAATTTTGAATATTCTATTGCAATCAGAATTGAATTCAAAGTTTTCTGAGCAGTTTTTTTTGCAGCCTGTATCTTTAGTAATTTTTACTACTTCCCTGTGGGTGGTATTCATTCTGCCTCATTTTAGGCTAGTCTGCTGAAACAATCTGTCTAGGCTCTTTTATGTTCACTGAAGTGAAAAAGGTTTCCCTGGGGGATGATGCATTGTACCTATGTGGGGGTTCTGTGCTGGATTTATCTTCAGAGAAACAGGACTATATCCCTTGCATCCAAAGAACATGTCTCAGTTCCCTGTTGGAAATAGATGACTACCTTTTTCTTCAATATTTTCTTTTTTTTTTTTAATTTTATTTTTACCCCTTTTGTGTTGGGATTGTTTGGTTTGCATTTGTTAGGTTTTCTAATAGAGATGCTGGTCTTCTGGGTATTCAAAATATATTGCAGAAGGGCTCTGCCAGTGCAAGCCAAGAAGTTAGTGACTCCCCTGAGATCCGTTCATCTGACAGAATGCTTTCAAAGGGCTGAGAAAGCCATGGGAGGGGATGCCTGGGCAAAAATTGACAAAGTGGTTTTTTGAAAGTGATAAAGTAAATAGCTGGGATAGAAGGGAGGAATTTCTACCAAGGGCATAAAAGAGAACCCTGGGTTTGACAGACCAGTAAGCAAGCTGGTGATTCTGGGCTTTATCTAAGGCATACTGAACTTAATTGCCTTATGGGGAAATGACAGGCAGGGCTGAGGTAAGGTCCTCCCTCAAATCTATTACCTTAGGAGCTGAGCACATGAGTTAGTATTCAGGTTTATTATTTAAAAAGAATGACATGGCAAGAGAGAAAGGGGCAGCAATGGTAAGGAACACCCCTTCCCTTCCCCAAACCCCTTGTAGCTCTCTTTTGATAAAAGAAAGATTATTCTTTCCTGAACAGATCTCTCTCAGGACTTGTCTTAGGTCACGTTTGCTCAACAGCTTAAAGATTATGCCAGAATGTTGCCAGCATAAATTTTAGATGTCAGCAGAGGTGAGAATTGAATCTCACAGTTGCTCAGCTTGAGAAAGATCATCCAAAATAGTAAATATTAATTAACACTGTTTTTTACCCAATGGATCCTTAACCTTTGTAGATTAGGAGGCATTTTTTCTTGTTTCCAAAGAATATTACAGTAAGAGTTCTTTTTTGCACTGTTTTGTGATGGTGCTTAGGAACTTTTTGTAATACTAAATGGTCAATGCTGTTCATAATACTAAATGCTTAACATATTTTTTCCCATAATTTTTCTTAAAAGATAAAAATAACTAACCATTTCTTTCCAAATGGAGTGTAGTATTTATTTAAACTCTTTGGATCAAAAAATATTATTTATATATATAAAAATCTGCACAGTGCTACATCTTTGAGTAAATTCAGGATGTATAAATTACCATTCTAGCAATTTAAAATGTTACAGCAGAATATAAAATATTAGCAGACAAGCAAAACCTATAATTGTTAGGATTTTTATCTTCCAACCAGTAAAAATACCATGCTTAGGTAATATTAAAAAGAGATTATTGTCTCCAGTTCTGATGCAATACAGTCCCCTCTCCTTAATTTTTTTTTTTATTTCCTGATAGGATGATTTTTTTAAAATGTGTTGTAAACGAAGTTTGAGTAGTAGACACCATCACCTGTTTTAGTTGTCCTGTGCTGTTAGATAACCAAAGCAATTTTGGAGGAGGGTTCAAAAATCAGGCTTTTGTTTCTAACTTTTTCCCAGCTAGTAAGGCAGGTTGCTGCTTTTTTTGTAGCTCTATAATACGCTGACTGTCTCTTTGGTGTCCTGTTGAAAGAATAAATGCAGTCCAAAAGAAATTATTGCCAGGAGGGAGAGTGCTTCTCTCGACAGCTTCTTATGCAGTCAGCTGGAGGAAAGATGCTAATCTTGATGCTAATTCATCTCAGAGAGGTTCAGTGAGCTATGACTGACTTTCGAGGCCCAGTTGAATTTTCGGAGAATAAAGACCAAAGGAATGGATATCTGCATCTAAAACTTAGTGAGTTGAAGCTCATACAGGAAACCTTGCATAAAAATTACTTGTTTAATAATTCTGGTTTAATTTCCAGGCTATCCACTGATTCAGGTTGCCCTTCTTGGCAACACGCCATCTCATTTTTCAACACAGTTCCCTTGGATGAACAGGGTGGATCCCGAGTCTAGAATAAATCTGTCTAATCGAAATCATATCCGTAAATTGGTTCATATTAGATGGCCATATTATTTATTCCATTTTATGGTTATATCTATATTAAAAAACTTACTACTTAAAAAAAAAAAAAAGTACTGTTCTTCATTTAGGGTTTGTAAATGTTATCTCATGTAAACCTACCAGAGGTGATTTCTGGAACCAAGTTGATACTTAACTACATTTCTGCATTCCTAGTGGCATAATGAAAGCTGGACATGTGGAAGGTAGGAAGGGCTTCCCACATGTGGAAGGTAGCAAGATTCAAGCATGTAGGTGTGCATCTAAGTAGAGTAATTCCAGATTAGTCTCTTGTTTTTGTATTTTATTTGGGTGTTTCTCTGGGACCACAGCAGATGAGAAAACTGGGCAGTAACAGCGTTTCCTGGTGTTGCTGTTCAAACCTGGGAATATTTACAATTGTGTTGCATCTGCCTTAAACTCAGGACACTTAAGAGACAGTGGCTGCTTCTGGATATGTTGCTATGCCACTGTCCCCTTTCCTAGATGCAAAGCATGGAGGGACTGAATCCAGACAGGGAGAGCCTTGGGAAACAATTCCTGGTATCATGTACCCATTTTAAAGGTGTTCAATCTCTTTATCTCTAGGTACTTTTAGCAAGGACCTGGTATGTTTTCACGCTTTTTATTCCTATTTCTTCTAACAACAACAGGCATTATAAAGAATCAAATTTATCTAGATGGGTGTTCAGACCAATCTTGCTGAAGGAGGCTTTCTGAAATCCTCATTATGTTCACTGGAGAGATCTGTCACATCTTCTAGTTCTTGCCTTGTGTTAGATCAGGTCCCACCAGCTTGAGTTACCCTCGCCACTGTTTATTGTGTTACTCATTGCTGTTCTGTAAGGTCTTAACCATAAATGATATTACATATCCATAAAGGGTATTGTATATCCTTTATGGTCACTTAAAAACAAAGCACACCACTCTCCACCGCAATACTTTGAAGTAAGTTTAATGTCTTAAAGAATAATTTAACCTACATCTGTATGATAAAAAAATAGAACTAATTTCATCATAAAAATGCTGTTTCTGGAGATCAGCATTTGTATGAAGAATAGTTAGGTTATTTTTATATGGTAAAGTCAGATCCTATTAATCTATTGATCTTACATTTAATAAACTTTCGGCTACAATGTGTGGGTGAACTTATGCTATGTGTCTTGAAGTGGTAAACATAGTAATAGTATTGCAATTACTAAACATAAATCATTCGCATTGTATATGCTGTTCTCCACTAAACATCTAGGACAAGATTGTTGTCATAATTCTAGCCTTTCCTCATTATTATTTAAGTGATACCAAATGCCCTTCAATTCAGGAGATGAAATACTTCATTTCAGCAATTCAAACTGAACAACATATAAATCCTCACCTGTATCTTTAATTTCCTTTGTGCTAGGCACTGTACAAAATTTTAACCTTTCAGTGTTCTACATTTTCCTTGAAAACCTGTAGCCTAGACATGGAAAGAAGTTATTCAGCTGGTATTAAATACAATTTTGTAATTTGCTTTTTTGTTTTTCAAGATTAAGTACTCAATGTTTTTCTATTGTGTTGGCAATATCTTTGAAGGAAACCACTCCTTAAAGATGGCTTAGTCTCCTCTTTCCATAAATACGGGCATTAAGAAAGCCATGTAATACTATTTTTCTCTCTTATTTAAAAGCCAATTTAATGCAAGAGGAGGGTTAGGCTTTCAGTTTATCTCTCTTATTTGTTTGTTTTTTGGTTTTAAAAGTTATTTCTATTTTACTATTTCTTTGGATGGGTACGATGTGTTTATTGTAAATCTCTTTGGGAAATTGGCACCAAATTTACTTTGTTAACGTTATGGGTAGAGGAGAAAATAGTGCTTGAATATGTAAAGAAAATGGAGGTTTAATTACACTTGCTTTTATGGCCATTGCAGTTTAGCTTTTAGGAACAGCCTATCATTGCTCCAAGTAATAGTGCTGGAAGTGACTTACTGTTTTCTTTCCATCAGTAACTGCTGCTCAGCTGTTTCAAAGTGAAAAATGGAAGTTTTATTAATGTGAGTTCAAATTCTTAAGACCTGTGTTTCAAGTATAAGCATACCCATCACTTCCTTCATTAAAAAAAATTATCTTTAATGGTGTCACTGGGAAAGGTATCTATGTATGGAATTTATACAGTTGCAAATGAATTACATTTGAGTTGTATCACATAAGAAATCTCTTCATTTTCTCAAAATTTGTACTTTGGAGAATTTCTAAGAGTGAATCATGTGGGCCAGGGATCTTCCGATCCACATCTCTTGATGCTGGACTAGATGATTCCAGTCCCACACTGTTCTTCAGCTGGCTTTGGTCTAAAAAGCATGTCATTAAGATTCACAATTCTTTAACTTGGTTGTCTTTTAAAAGTTTCTCATTCAAATAGAAGAAACAATATTAATAAAGCCATTGTCAAGAAGATATTGATAAGTAAATGGTTTAAATTACATAAATTTTGAAAAGTAGTATTAATCTAATTAGCCAATTATTAGCCAATAATAAAAGTAGCAAACATCAGTATAATCAAATTATCAGATAAATCTTACTTTGTTTATCCATACTTATTGCAGAGAAATGGATAAGAAATAAAAATAAATTAAAAAACCCAGTAATGCATCTAGCTAATCTAGAAATAGTTGTTCCAGAAGCTTTTATTAGGACAGACCCCCAGTGCAACAAGATTTTTATTTTTTTTTTAAATTGAATTCCTCTTCCAATGTGGTTGGTGTGTTGAACTGCTATTTAAAAGATTTGTCTCCAGGGAAACAAGATCTATGTGGGACTGAGAGACTGACTGACAAATTAAAGTGTGGCTGTAATCAGAAAAAGTGACTATGGAAAAATGATATGGTAGGCTTCTGTAGTTTTTCCTTCTCTGGGATTTCCAGATGAAACTGGCTCAGCTGACAAGTCAATCAGTTATTTTTCTAACTGCCAGAGTTTCAGTTCTGTGTGGGAACTGAAAATCAAGCTGCAGTATTTCTTCCTCTTCCCGCACTTGTAGCGATGCCGCCCATCATACCTGAGATGTTGTTATTACTGATGATGCACAAGGCAAAACCCAGCTCAGTTTCCCTATTTTTTTATGATACCTGCTTATTTCTGGGCTTTATATAGTTTGTCATTCTTTAGCTACCTTCCCTAACTCCTACTGGTCCTCAGTTAGAACAGTGCATTGCTTTGATCTTCTGGTGCTATAACTTTGTGGAAGTCTCGAAGTTAGTTAGAAAAGGTCAAGTATATAACATATATTGACATCTAGTTTAGCTACTTACTTATAAATAGCTTTTTCACCATTTGCTGCTTTTTCACCCCTTTTTCCTATTTTCCTGTCATAAAGGCAGAGGGTGACTAGAGATGGGAGCGGACAATAAGGTGGGGAGAGCAGGAATCTGCTGAGAAAACTGGGCAAGTTGTTGACTAGAGGATGGAGAAATGTCATCCGTGAATAAGCACTGTCAAGGAGATGGTTTAGTAAGCCAGAAAGCAGTCTTGTTTATAATGGGTTTGGAGATGAAGTTTATTACAAGTCCAGAGGAAGGTCAAGCTCACAGTTTAGCAGTGTGGCTTCTGGCTTAAGGTCAAAGACTGAAGGAGAGTAATTAATGTGTTAGGATAAGGGCTGTTCCTCCTAACACCTTATGGTGTTACTGCCACAGTATCTGACCGCTTTGTTTCATTAAAGCTGTTCTAGTTTCCTTTCCTAATAATTAAGTCTCTCTCCCTTATTCCCTTTACCTTCCCCTTTGGGGAGGGTGGGGGGTTCACAGAGAATGTTATAGGCCTAAGGGACTGCTTGGACCCTAAACCGTGACAAGTGGGCAGAGTTGCATAACCTTTGCTATAGAGCTCTACTGGTTATTTTATCCATACTGTCCTCAGCTCAACAAGCTACTGCACCAGAGGATCAAGATTCTACATTAATATTAAACCAGACTTGATTTTTGACGGGAGCAAATGAAAGATAAGTTGGGAGGCTTACCCCTCTGTCCTGTGAACAGATAAAATGGAGCTTTATGTATTAGCTGTGTTTTCCCCCTTCTTGTGCACAGTGGGAATGGTTCATGCTCTTCATGGAATGCCACTGCAGTAACAGTTGTCTTCTGGAAAATATAATATGAATGTAACACAAGTAGTCTCTTTAATGTTTGAGTTGTGTGAAACTTAATTGTTCGTAACCATTTCAATACAGAAATCATCTAATTCTATCAAATTTAATAGGCTTTCTTTGTTCCATTGAAATCAAGTGTCATATTAATGATAGTAATCTTGGTGTTTTTTCTTCTCATTTTGTAATCCATTAAAATAAAACTGCTTTTTGTGCTATTTTTCAAAAAACCATTGTCAGACATTGTATATTTTAAATTTCTTTACGTAGGCCTATCATTATTCCAAAATGATCCTTTCTGCAGATGAATGTTGCGCTAAAATTTCATCTAATTATGACTTTTGACATCAGTACTTTATTGAATTAGCAGTTTCCAATTTAATGATACTTGCTTCATTGTCTAAGTCACATTTTAAGCAAATTCATGTCAGTATAAAATTACTGGTATTACTGAATTGGCTTGTGATGTTCTGTTTTCATGAAGATAATTTCTATTTTTCGCTCAAATTTGGGGAAGCTGGATAACATTAATTTATTAAAATTTAGAATTTTATTATTACTGGTAGTATAAATGGATATAAATAATGTTTGCTTGTTTAGCTTTCAAAAACATATGGGAGACAGTATTCTAATTAAGTAATTCTTAGCTTAATTACTGTTCATTTCAGAAACAAGAAAGGTGAAGTCATACCCTTTAAAAAATATTTTTAAAAATTATTTCTGAGAGATGCAATATATATGAGGCCTTCAGAGAAACAAGTGAAAACACTGGTCTCTGAAGAGCTTAATGTGTTGAGCACTTAACTAATATTAGGTTTTAAACTCAAATTTGTCACAACAAATAGGGGCTATAAAGAAATGAACCCAAAAGCAAAAGGACAGGTTCAATAATACATTAGATAGAACTAATAACAAAATAAATGCTAGCTGCAATAAGAGTATGTTGGTAAATCAGATTCCTTATAAACACCTTTACAATCACATTATCCTTTATAGAGGAGACATGTTTTTAATAAAATTATAGTGAGGATGTTAATGACTGTTGTATTAACAAAATCAATGCAAAGCTGTTCACTTACTATTGCTACTACCAGGTTTTCTACTAAGTTTTTTTTTTTCTTCCCATTACAGAAGCTGTATCTACAGGGATTTGGCACAAACAAAATATAGGTTTGTATTGATATCTGTTTGTTAGCTTATGTGCATGTGCTCAAATACCGTTGTTTATATCTGACGTTTTTTCTTTCATCAGCTTTTGTTGTAATATTCCTATAATTGATGTCAAAATAATAACTGATTAGGGCATTTTTTTAATGGCGCAAACATATGTGAATATACTTACACATATACATATTTATGTGGTGATGCAATATCAGTTTCTATAGTACAGAATTCAAGAAGGGGCTGGCTTTCAGCCTAGTTGACGAATTTATCATCCAGAAAGGTAACATTGAAAAAAAAAAAAATCATGTAAAGCCAAGCCAGTGAGGAAGATAATTCACATTAGGGAGTTTCTTCTGCATCTTTTTCTTCATCTCAAAGAGGTGAAGAGCTTTAAACACTGTTTTTGTATATTTATGTGGTCTAAAATCTCTTCTGCTGCATGTCCCTTAGCTATGTGCAGATGCATGTTCAATATGTCTGCAAAATGATGACACATCAATAACCAAAATGAGTGGTGGAATCTGACTATCCTCCCCTGTGGCTGAACTTCAGCATTTTGAGTCCTTGTCCTTGTAGGCTTTTCTTTCACTGCTCACTGCATTTATTCATCTACTGGGAGAGCATAAGCAGAGCCTAGCTCTGCTTTAAGAGACTCAGTCAAATCAATATCATGACACCTGGAGCATTCAGTCCTGCACCAGCGTTTCTGTGGATGAGTGCGTTTGTGAAAGCAAACATAACACTTGTTCTAGGTCACTGGACACTTAGCAAACAAATCTGATCGAGGCTGGGGTTTCTGGACATGTTCATCCCCACGGGAGATGCAGAATAATCTGGTCGCATTATACCAACCTTCAGTCAAAGGAGTAAGGGCTTACTCTCATTTATCTTAAGTTATACTTAGCCTGGCAGAGATTTTCATGTGTGCCAACAGTTAATTGCCAATGCTGTTAAAAAAATATCTTGGACCTGCTGGGCATATTATTGCCCACTTAATCTTTGGTGTTTGCTCTATATCCAGTGAACTAGGAAAACATGTTTTTTATGGAGCAGTTCATGCTGTCAGAGAGGTGAATCTGAGATGGCAGAGCTAAGAGCTCAGCAATATTTCTTGTTCTAAGCTTGAAAAAAAGAGATGTTGGGAAAATCTCAAAGTGTTTCACAGGACACTACATAAACAATAACACTTCATAAACAATAATAAGCATGTCTTTGAAAAATGTCTCTTCTGAAATTATAGAAAAGTTTGAAGAGGCGTGGAAATTTCTTCTAAGGTGTGTGTGTGTGGGGGGTGGTGGAGAGAAGTAAACCCAGAATTTAATTTGCGTTGACAAAATTAATTTGACAATTTAATCATAATCACAGTCCACATGCTGTTAGGTTATGTTATGCAAAATCATATTTTAAGGAATATAGACTTTTAAACAAACATAATTTGATAATCTCTTTGTTATGCTTGTTTCTTTGTGGGTGATACTCAAACTGACTGCAAAGTGTTTTTGTTTCAGTCAGCAGCTGCTGAGATTTTAGGGAACAAATTCATTTCGGAAGCTGTCTGTTAATGTGTTTCCAAAAGGAATGTCATACAGATCATCTGTTTTGTGAGACAGCTAAAAATATTACATTTCATGAATTGGAAGAGAACCAAATTTCAAAATGTCAAAATCTCATGTAGACCAAAAATTCTCCGTGTCAATCAGTACTATTCAGTATGTATCTTCTGACTTTTTCAGCCAAGGAGACCTTATTGCAATCCCAAGTCCTCATGCGAACAGGCCACTTGTCATCAGCAGCAGGCAGGAGCTGATGAGGTAAGAGACAGAAGTAATTATGCACTTAAAAAACACAATAGTGACATCTGCAGTCACTTCTGAATGTGAAACTTCTGTGTTAGAGATTAAGAAATATAAACTTCACTTTTTGTGTAAATAGAGAATTTACAGCTGATGAAGTTTCTCCTTAATATATGGTCTTTGATCTATATAACAAAGAGACTGGTCTGCCCAAAAAGAAGGAAAATGTACCTGAAACAGCATCCAACCTCACATGCTGGGTGTGGAGGTTACTGTGGGAAACAATCTTGGGTCAGCAGCAGAGCCTGGAGCAGACTGGAGTACACAGGGTGTGGGATACATCCCTTTGGGCAACTTTATTTTCTTGCCCTAAATTTACTCTGAGCATGCAAAAATCCTTTAGCAGAAGGTAGAAAATAAAGGAAATGCCACACAACAGGTAACTTAGCAGGAAACCTGGTAGAATAATGGATATTAAAAAATAAAATAAACTAATGAGGTGCTTTGGACAAGAACAGGAGGTCAGAGCTACGAACCCCACTTAAAATGCTCACCAGTAAAGAAGCCATTTTATGTTGTATTCCCTTATGTTTGTGTGGATAAATGCTCCGATTTCACTGATGAATATATTTAATAAAAACACAACCTCAGCTGGATGCCTGATGTTTCCAGTCTTATGGAGAGATTTAATAAATGAGGGCCTGCAACTTATATTTAGTGTCTTCAGGTGGTAAATTAGCTACAAGAGGGCTTCCCTATTGTTCCCTGAAAGAGGTAAAAGCAGCCAAAGAATTAAAAGCCAAACACAGATGTAAATCTGAGTGTAAGGACCAGAGAGTTCAAAGAGAGCCTATCCTAAGTACACAATAATATTCATATGGAGGCAGAACTTCCTAGAACTTAAATGTCTGTTTAAATATATGAACAAAGTCCTTTATAAATTAGTTAAGTGCAATGCACTTTGGATGATGAAAATTAATCTAGTGGTTTTCTGATATAAACTATTTGTCATGCAACTAAAATCAACATATTTTTGCTTTACTTTTAAAACATTCTTTGCAACTACAACTAAGTTGGGGTTTTGTTTTGCTGTTGGTCTGATTATCAGATCATCAGCTGCTGCAAAGATGTGCCTGCCCACTGAATTCAGTGCTGCCTGGCAGTTAAAGCAATGTAGTAACAGTTTTATGTGTCATATTGTTTGTTTGGGTTGTGGGTTGTTGTTGTTTTGTTTTGTTTAGTTTTTGTTTGTTTGTTTTTTTCATTTTTTTGTTTGGCTCTTTTTCTGTTTTTTGTTGTTTTTTTTTTGTCATACATGCTGGACAAGAACAAAGAGAAATAAATTCCCTTTGTTCTGTCTTGTGTTTGTTTTTTCACCTACCCTTTGTTCTTGACAGATGTGTAAGGAGGGGCTTGCAGGAGGACATCAACAGCTACTTGAGAGACAAGATCTAGCCTGGCTGGGTGAAGAACAGGGGATCACATGAGGATCACCAACAATTCACAGCAGGCAAAATGTGGAGGGTAAAAGGTGTGTAAAAACATTTTGAAAGTGTGTGGGAGATGATCACAAGAACTGTTGAGGTCTGGCTTCCTACAGTTTGTAGCTGAGTTGTCAGCACGATGGCAACAGCACATGCACTCCTTTAAAGGTATTTCCATGCACCTTGAGTGTCTGTGAGCAGCTGCACATGGCCGTCTCCCTTGAGGGTTCACAAGGGACCTCGGCGTAGAGCCTTTCCTGAAGTAGGAAGCAGTTGTGGGGCATCTCTGCTCTTCTCAGTGTATTGTCATGAAAATCAGAGTTCCACCCCTTTGTCAAATGTGGCTGCGCTGTCCAGTGCATTCAGTGAACTGTAAGGAACGTGACAACATAAGCATCACTTCCTGGGGAAGCCAAACTAAAAAATGTGAGAGACAAAGAGACACGAGGAGGGTGCAGATAGGATGAAAGAGATGGGAGAATAGAAAAATACCCAAGTTATAGAGAGAGACACAGTGCCAAGGCCTGGGAGAATCAGACTATCTGGTTCCATTGCACCATCTCTACATGATTGTCTCCTCTCTTTGTTTCTCTTTGTAAGCAGGAGAGGATAAACTGTGTGAGCTGTAACATGAAGGCTTTGGTGTAAAAACGATGATGATATAGCCCACGTTAAGAAAAACTTGGTTTATTCACTATGATTTGCGAAAGGTCTCTCAGCAGTACAGGCTGTGACAGCAATTTGTTGTGTGTAGATTTTTTTATTCACTGCAGCAATAGCTGTTTGCAGCCCCTTCTGCATGTTTATAAGGCGAAAGCTCATGGATAAACTCTGAATCCTTTGAGAAAAGCAGTGCCTGCTAACATTTGACATGTCTGAAGCCTAGTTAAAGCTGACACACATTGCAGTCAGTGATCCAGCTGACCACTTCTCCTGAGCTGTGTGATTCAGTAAAGCTGAGCCAAAGGTTGTTTCCAGGGACCTGGGTAGTTCAGAGAGTTCATAACAGAATACAAAGCCTTTCACTCCTGGGTTGCCTGTTTCAGTCCAAAATGACAGAGAGAATGATGGTTGTATGGCCTGTGTGCTAAAAATGGATTGTTTTACTCCAGTCTGCAGTAGCGCTGACATGTCATAGCTGTAGCTGCAGGAAGACTAATGATCCTGTGTTCATGCCACATAAACCACCCTTAGCAACTTCTTTAGTTTCCACCGGGTCATGATGGACATGGTTTGGCACCTGTAGGTGGGAGTTTGCAATGCCATTACCTCTTCTGGAGTTACTGGGAAATAAACTGTTAAGTCTCAATCTGGCACCTTTAGTGGGTTCTAAGTTGACTTTGAAGGGATGGTGAGAAAAGCATTCAGGAAGCATATCATAGATCCAAAATGATCTTCACGCCCTGGAACTGGAGTTTCAACATTTACATGAGAACAAACATTTTCCATGAATACAAATTTCAAGTGAAACATCTGTGGGGAGAATTTTACATTTAGCAAGCTGCTACTGGGCTGATAGGAGACGGGAGTGCGTACACAGAGCTGGGTGCTGATTTTGCATTTAATTAAATGGAAAGCCTGCATGAAGGTTATGCCATCTCTGTAAGAAGCCCTGCATTTTTTAAGCATTTGACATGGAGCATTAGAAGTAGAATGGTTAAATGACAGTCACAATAATATGTTATATTGTTCATAGCAGTCAGGTGTCACCACAATGGATTGATTTCTATTAAGGAGCACTAAAGGAGTATTGGATTCAATTGAATGAAGTGAATGTGCTGTAATATCTCTCTGAAATTTCTTGCATTTTCCTTTAGTGGTACCTGAGAGAAATAAAAATGTATGTGTAAATACAGATATTAAAGAATTAGCAGGTACAGATACTGAAAAATTCCTGTCTAGGAAGTCCCATGGGAACCATATTCTTGTTTACTGTTTCCAACCCTTCTGGACAGGATGCAAATTTCTACACCTGTGATTAAAATAGTATTTTCAAAAAATGCTCAAGGAAAGACATGGCCACCACAGAGACCACAATGCTTTCTTACACTGGATTTAACCATGTCAGGGCATTAGAAACAAAGGGAATTTCAGTAAGGTTAACATAAATGTAACATATTTTTGAGTGCTACTAATGTGAAATTGCTTTAATAGAATAGGAAAAAAATATCACGGTCCTCTTATCCAAGACTTCTAAACTAGCAAGGCCTACAAAGGACAGTTCCTTTCCCCATAAGAATGTTTGCTTCTATTATCAAACTCTGCTGCTGACACAGACCCAGATGACCTCTTCTTGTTTTGGTATTTAGTTCATCCATGTTTAAAAAATATCAGTTGAATTGGAAGTGAAGTTTTCTGATCAGGCTTTGCGGTAATGAATTTTTACCCTCTTAGTTTAAATCTGAGCATGAGCAGTCATCTAAACAAACCCCTCCCAGTCACGTAGGCAGCTTATTTTATATGTGAAAGTTAGTTAAGTGATATCAGATATTTAAAGTACCTTTTTAAATACATGCACTCAATCCTTACAGTGACGTGTCCTACAGTCAAAATAACAAAATCTCCACTATGTGCTCTGGCACTCCAGGAACCTGATTGGGCTTATTCTGGTGTGACTTGCTTGTATCAAAAACTCTTTTTTTGGACAGTGTTGACGTTTATATAGTTTCCACTGGGCTTTTTTCCCATGCCATCTCTATCCTTACACTAAGTTAATTACAAAACATTAAAATAATTGTTTTATAGCTGCTTTCAGTTGGGAGCTGCTACTGGTATGGTCTCAATTTGCACTAGCAGGACATATGCAAGAGGTTAGATTCGAATGCAGAATAACAACCTATCAGAATACGATGTCTTGAGGGAAACACATCCCTCAATAACATTTTGTAGTCAGTGGTGATAGTGAGCGGTAGATGAAGTTCACCTGCAATCGGTTTGAAATCAGTAACAGAGAATTTTGCATCCTTGCAGGCATCTGTCAGTGGACACAAATGATCAAACCCATAAGTTACCACCTTGTATGATCTCCTTATTTTTCTAATAGGAGAGACTACAGAATACTATAACGTTTGCCACAGTGGCACAAAGAACAGACCCAGAACTCTGTGGAGAAGTACAAATAATAAAAATGATTTGGTTTGCATCTATTATGGTGAGCAGTAAGTTTGCTTTGTCTAATGTATGGTTGAGGTAATTCCAGAACAAAATAGCAAAGAGGTGTGACAAAAGGTGGAAGACAGTGCTTGCTATGGTAACTATTGGGTGTATTTTCACCCACACGCAGATACAGAGACCTTCAAAGTTGGGCTGGATACCCACAGCATGTTCAGTTTTACCTAGCAGACACTAGTGTTTCTACTGGAGTGGTTTTCAAGCTATTTCTTATAGGGAAGTAAAGCATTGATTGCTGTTGATAGTCTGGACCTTGTTAAGTAAAGAAGTCCTTTTCATTTGTGTCCTTTTTCTTCTCCTTTTCAGACTTAGAAACACCTGAGATATTTCTATTGCTGGTCCCTATTCCTGAATAGTGCTGGTATGGAATATCAAAGGTAAACTGTCTATTGATTTTGCTTCTCTTTTTGGTTTCAAGCATTTGAATATGCTGCAATTAGCCAAATTAACAATATTTGTTATACTGTGTTATCTGTGATCTCGCCTGTTTTCTGAATAGAAGAAATAAGTATTTGAGGTGGTTATTGTATATTGTGATTCATAGCATGCTTCTGTAGAAGACTAATTCACTTGACTTGGGTTGAGATGTTTCTAATTTATGTCATGGAAAAAGGAAAGATTGAGAGAGAAAGAATAAGCATGCCATGATATTTTAAGGATGATATCTGTATCCAATGGTAGTGGTCCTCAAAGCAAACTGTAGGTACAAGATAGTAAATCAAAGGAATCAGTATCTCTGATTTCTGTTTTTTAAACTCTGAAGCTTTATTTTGTCACAGTTATGTGCAAGAAATATTGTATGCTCATGAAAACAGAGTTGTTTTTATATCATGAACACAAATATTGTCTGAGATTTATACTTTTTCCTCAAAATGACAGTCAGAGACCTTAAATGCATCTTTAAAAGCTCACAAGTCAAGTTCTATGCATCCTAAATAACAGAAAATTATAGAAGCAGAACTGTTATGATTTTGTGGCCTTTTCCTGAATCAGCTCCAAGCTGAAACTACAGATGCCAGAAGAGACCGATTAGTATGAGTATCAACACTGTAACTGAGATTCTCAAAATAAGCAACCAAGAAATTGTCAAAAAAAGAGCTGAACAAAATAATGACAAGATTAAAACAGTCATTAATGCTGAAAAGCTAATGTGGGATAAAAGGGGCCAGGAGCGTTACAGTGCAGCTACTCATGCAGCCTATAACAGTTTTGTAATTAAGAAGCTATTAGTGATTTAAATACTGGGTAGTGTTATTGTAACTCCCACATCATGTCAGTTAAAACAACAATAATGTTTGATGCGTTATGAGGTAAATCAGAGATAAACTGCTCATATCTAAGATGATAAATTTATCTTTTATGCTTTTATAGAATTTTGAGGCAGGGAGAAATTTTCAGTACCTCTGCTCAATGGGAACACTACGTTCTTTCCTGGCTTTCCAGTTAACAGAGATTTGCACCAAAACTTGGGAGAAAAGGGTTCAGTTCTGGGTTCTGCCATAAGCCTGCTGTGCAAGTTTGTCAGTCATTTTTTTCTGTCCAGTAAGCACATGGGTTTTATGTGTGGAAAAGAAAAAAATAGTAGTTGGAGTATTAGGTTAAAAATGTTGTTATTCAGATCTAGATATATATACATACACAAGCACACACATGTTATCACCAAAATCATTGAGCTTCACACTTTGATGAAGTGTCCATCTGTTTCCTACTTCTTTCAACAAGATGCTCTCATTTATGAACATAAGAAGAAACAGAAGCAATTGCAGTGCTGGTTTTAGTTTAAAAAGTTAAACTGATTTCAAGTGTTCTGCATAATGCTATTGGTCAGATGTTGAGGGAGTTTAAAATATGCATATACCCACTGGATATCCACTCTGATTAGAACAGTTGGAACAAAAAATAGCAGAAATTAAACATGGATCTAAAGATTTGTAAGTCCAAAAGCTGCAGATCAATAATAATAAAACAGTTCAAAAGCATTCACAAGAATAGTTCTCAAAATCACCTTAAAGGGCACACCAAAGTGTTTCAAATAGAAAGCAAGTGGAAAACAGGGCTCAGACGTCACTGTACTTTGTAGTGTACTGCATGTATTTTAATACAATAAATGAAAACATTGTTCAGTAGGGTGTAACAGAAAACAGATGAAATGGTACACATTTCACATGTATAAAAGGCTTTCAAAATGCAATAATATTTCTTCAGTGTAAGCTTTTCTAGTGGCGTTGGATAGGAAAGGATGACAACATTTCAATAGTTTAAGCTTGATATTTATGTCTCACTTAACTTCTCTGTTAATTAGTTCATTTTACTAACTAGCCATTTATGTGACAGATGATTCCTTAAGTAAATGCAGCAACAGTTGCAAGCCTGGAAATACTTTTTGAGTAGATCTGCCAATATTGCAGTTAGGGCTTTTGGGGATTAGAGATTAGCTGATTAATATGTACATTTATGTTCAAAATTCTAACAGCCTGTGTATTGAAATGTGCAGACTTCAGTCTGTTAACTTGGTCTTTCGAAAGGAGAATTGCATAATAGGTACCTAACTTAGCATATTGTCAATAAGTAGATATGAGACTACTTGAAATAATACATCTATCATGTAAGAATCAATAGTTAAGGGAAATAAGAGGCTATAATTGCTTCTAAGAAAATATATCTAAATGTACCCAGAATTACTGTAAAAGAAACGCTGAGTATATGATGTTGTTTTTGCTTTTGTGTGTATGCTAAAACCAGTGTTTTGAAATCCCCATGGTTTCTGGGAGTGAAAACCTGGACCCCTTGAAGTCAATAGGAGTAGTGTTATTAAATTCAGCACAACCAGGATTTCACCTTGGGTTCAGGCACTAGGAGCTTAGCATGCAGCAGGGAATGAAGGCATTTTGCTCTTGATTTATGAAATAGCCTCTTGCTGTGTCAGATTCCTGGAGTGTTGCTGGTCTGTGTTAATAAAGATGGGGTCAGATCCTTCTGCTGAAAACCTCCTGATTGCTGACATTTTATACCAACCAAATCTCTATCCATTATTAGGAACATGGGATTTATGGAATGGATCCAAGCATGATTCCACGTGAAGAGCATTGATATGAGAACAGATATTATATAATGGCACTGATAAAGTCTGTCTGTAGCTGCTGATACCCACAGAATAGGTAAGCAAATTAAGGAAGAAAGGAGATTCTGTCCTTTTTTTTCCTTGTACTCTTTTTCTCTGCATCTGCTGGCCATTGTTGGAGATATAGAAGTAGTTTGGACTCTGGGGCAGTTCCTGTCTCTACTGAGAATTTTTGAGAATATTCTCCCTTCTATTTTGCTTAAAAATATGGCAAAAAAGAGCAAATATATTCAGGAAAACAGAGTTGTTCATGACTTTCAAAGGGGATGGATAGCCCTGTTCTCAATACACATGATACGCGGAAGCTGTAGAAGTTTACAGGCTGACAAGATAACAAAGTGCTAAAATACTCTAGATAAGAGCAGGACAAGCTGGGGAAGGTAATAGTCATTGATCACTTATTTCTAATAGTTTCTCTTGAATTTCTAAATCACAGACCTAAGTAAGTCAAGTAAGGGTCACTGCCCCAGTGTATATATGAGCACATTTGATATCATGCAATTTGAATCACATCCTATATCTGAAATCCCTAGGATCTATTTTATTTAAACTATTCAATTCCCAAACCAGGGTCCCTGCTTTTCTGACCCATTGCTTGAAAATCTTCAGTCCCTTCCAAACTAAGTGGCCAGAGCAGCTTACGTGAGGCAAGCCTGGGTGTGCTTTGTACACCTGCAGGGCTGCAGTGTTTTTTGTATCTTTTTGGTATCAGCATTGGCTCCTTCCCTAGTATTTTCCAATCCTGCATTACCTTAACTGCAGGAGCACTTGCCTGCTACCATAAGGAATATGCTACCATAAGCCTTAAGACAAAATGGAAAGACGGAAGGGAAACAGCAAAGGGCCGTGTTGTGAGGGATGGGTAGAGCTTCATTAGTGAAAGACATCTGCTCATCTTGGTCTGCTGTCTTCCTGGTGAGCATTAACTTCTGTCAGCCAAACAGATAGTTCCTGTTCGTCTGGGAACATATTTGAGTTCATTTAATATAAGCAACAAAATACACAAAGAATAAAACCCTATGAACATAATATAGTGCTTTGAGTGAAGTGTCCCACAAATAACAAGGGAATCAATAGACTCCAGTTTCTGTTATGAAATGAGACATTTATTACTAAGTATTGGAAAAAATAACAATGGGAATAGGATTATTGTCAGGGTTTGTTAGGGTGAACATGAAACCCAAGTAAATTTGGTGGCTGGAAAGAGAGTGCAGGTGTGCAGAGTTCAGTCCCTGCTCTGCTCTGTGCCCTGAGGCTACCCTTCATGCTTTCAAAGATGGCATTGGACCCCTGGTGGGGGGTGGGGTGGATTGAAGGAAGGACTGTCTCTGTATTTCTAATGGGGAAAATCAGCATCTTGGATAAGCCTAATGCAGCATGTCAGCTTTCAATTCTTCCTGACAGCATAAACTCTAAAGTTAGCATTTCCACTATTCAAGCTAAACTATGGTAGAAGAAATAACTATTTTTTTCCTTGACCTTTCAGTAAACTTATTGAGTTTAGCTCTTTTTAAGAGCATACAGACTGAAAGGCAATAAATATGGAAATTTTCTTATGAACTAAACATATGTTGTTACATCTAAAAAAAAAGATTCTTTGAGCTCCTTACTCTTCTGTTGAAAGTATCAGATTATTTTGGTCCAGACAAAAATTTAACATAAGAAATTAAATGAAATCAACATCTCTAAAGTACCAGGTGTCTTATTCACCTATTTTATTTAAGATATGCATTGAAATTGCAAGTGGATCATAAGACAGTTATTATAGTAAATTCTGACTCAATAAACACTTGCTGAAGGGTTTAAATGATGTTTCTTTCCCTTTTGTGAAGCAAAATTGAAATGATGAAAATAAACAGTAGCCCCAGACATTTATATATGCTCCTAATGTTGCATCATTTCTGATTATTAAAAAAAAAAAAACACAAAAAAACCAAAACAAAAACAAACAAACAAAACCAGAAAAGTCCCAAACCAACCAACCAACAACAAAAAAAACCCAATGATCTTTTCTAATGGAAATGGAAAGTCATGAATTTCAGAGAATACCCCAAAGATCTTAGTATGTTAATGCTGGAATGCTAGTAAGTCATCTTTTTTAATTCTTATGAGATTTACAATTTTTTACCAAGACTTTTTTTTTGTTTGCTTATGCAAAAATAAATGCAGGTTCCTCAAGTTTGAAATACTATTTTTCTTTGTTATTTTTTTTCTCTTCTCTCTCTTTACTCTTATCTCCAATCACCAGATAAATTGTCTAGGAGAAGCACCTTGTGTTATGGTATTCTAGAGGTAAATCATAGGATAGGAAATAAGGCATGGAACAAAAGTTTTAAAGCCAATGTATACAATTTGCCTCAAGGGATTTGTAAGCATTTTTATGCAGCATTTGCCCAGAATTATTTGCTCTGGGTTGTTTCTGCATTTTACAGTCTTATCGGTTAGACCTCAATGCTGATGCAGCTTCTTGGAACTGTTACATTGTACTTACTCTATATATTTATAGAACATTTCATCCTCTGTGTCAGTCTTGGTCTGATGGACAGTATCTTGCATCATAATGATCATCTGAATGTAAAAAGAGGACTGACTAATTTATATGACAGTCACTTTGCTTGATGTATGGATTCGTACCTGTTCAACAGGCTGAGTCTGAAGTTATCTTGAGAAGTTACCGAAGATACAATCTATAATGCCACTAGCTTTGCATCTCTTACAGATGCTGCATCTGTACCTAGAAATCAATACCCAATCTGAGGGATACCCCAGATTTGTTGAAATAGATTCTGAAAGTACCTGAGAGGAAGGCTAACCTCCCAATTGCAGTTACTCCAGCCTCTTATCCGTATGGATTAAAAAAAGAATAATGAAATAGAGTACTAATGGAAAACCTTGAAGTTTGGAAGGCACACGAGGTAACGTGCAAACCTATGGAATCCTTGATCTTTGGTTCTTAATGTGGTGCTGTGGAAGTTAATTTACTTTCTTGGTGGTGTTTTTGTGGGTTTTTCCTCCCCCCTCGCTATTCCCTCCTTACTCTTATTTTGATGATCTGAATAATGCTGACAAATCCTCTTTATTCAGGAGTTAAAAGAGAATGACTTATTAAATTCTGTAAAAAAATTACTGTAGAATCTTTTCCTAAGCATAAGCCCAAGAATGTATTTAGGCTTTTTCATAACCTTAAAACTGCACCCACAGAACTTAGTTCACTTTGCGGGGTGGGGAGGGGGATGGGGGGAGGAAAACAAAAAAGGAAACCCCAGCATTACATTACATGGTCTGTTTTGGGACATGGTTCCTGAGTTTTGTCTTTTTGTGATGCATTAAGAAAGGTTTACTGTCCAAATGATTGACAAAAACATTAAAAAAAAAATTGGTTTTATCCTCTGTAGCAAAATCCCACAAAAGATGAGTCTTGATCTACCTTGTAGGTATATAAACTCATGACAACTGATCTAATAGCATAGGGGAATTTAATATCTGTAACAACACAGACGAAGAATCTTAACAGTGTGAAAAGAATTTCAAAGCTTGATCACTTGCTTGTACAGCACTTACGGAAGAATACCCCATGATATCAATTTTACTATTTTAAAATTTAAGAATTTTAAATCCTATTTAAAACACAGCAGAGGGAAAATCCCCAAACCCTATATAATTAAAAAAAAAATCCAATAAATAAATTGGTAATGGAAACA
>JANHFX010003479.1:31650-42640 GCA_027560015.1 Chloroceryle amazona | reverse complement strand
ATCAGGCTGTCAGGAGAGGGGTCCTAGCTTCCCGTACATCGCGATATCTTCCGGCCGCCGTGCCCTAACTGCCAACAGGGAGTGAGCTGCTGCCTGGGGCATGTTCTCTGCAGGCAAGGTTTTACAACTAGTTTAAGTCTTTTGGCAAGAGAGTCATTGAAAAGAAATAAGTAAGGACCAACCATCTATCGCAGCAGTAAATTTTCAGAGGAGGTGGCTCTACTGAGTCAAGGCAGTACAGGACTGCTGTCAGCTGAGTGCCAGTTTTGGAGGACCTGTGTGGTCTGAATAGAAATACAACTCTGAAACCTGGATCTAATGAGTTCAGTGGGAATGGGAAGCAGTGATTTAAGTAGGGGACACACTCGTGTCCTTTTTTTGAATGCCAATGAGAGCAGTAAAGCTGAAGTTACTGGAGACAATGGGGTGGAAAAAGCACAGGAGACAGGAAAATGCAGTGCAGTCACATGACTGGCCTATTTCAGGGTAAAGATGGTATCATCTGGCAGTAAGATAGAAGGAGGAGTCTGTAATGTATTCATTCTGTTAGGAAAGCTGTGCAGGTAGAAAAGATAGTGCCATGACTGCTGCTGATCACAGCTGTCAGAGGAGCAAATTCAGGGGCATAGCAAATGGTGGGAAGAAGATGTGATGCCATCACTCCTGGGTGTTATTAAGAGCAGAACTTTGGGAGAAGCAAGACAGCTGGCAGAGCAAGAAAGTAGCAGAAAATAGGGTAGTTTTTGTTGCTGTGGTTTGTTTTGTTTATTTCCTTGCAACGAATTATGAATCCCTCTAAGGGATTTGGCCCAGTAAGGTATTGCACTAGTAACAAACTTTGCGCTGACAAATCAGATATGGTTTAGAGTTGGCCAAAAAACTCAGATTCTTTGCAGCTTTTGCTGGTGAACATCAAGACACGCCTGACACACACTTAAGATGAACAGGTGTGTCACCTGTTTTGGAAGAAGCCAAAAGAGTGGAAAAACTTTTGAAGTACTTGACAGTCTCCAACATTTTATAAGAAATCTTACAAGGATAAGACTTCCAATGAACCTCCCAGTATATTCTGCTTCAGGTTGTGCCATAAATACCTCCCCTGGAATATTTTGCCTCCTGTAGCTCCAGTCCCTATCAAAGCTGAAATACAGAAATATCCATGTATGCTAATGCAAGAAAATTCAGTGTAAGCCTTTGACAAACAGCACAACTTTTTAAAAACAGTCTTTTAAAGACTATAAAATTAACTTTAAAATGAAGACAAATTTATGATATTATTCCTTTTCCACAACTGAACTTCTAGTACAATTTTTTAATATGAGCTAAAACCCAACAAGTTTACTCAGTTATCTAAATGAATTCAAATATTTGCCTGTTTAAGCATGCTTAGCTTTTGTCCTTTAAGACACAACTTCTATTTATAATTACTCTTTATACTTTTTTTAAAAAAGAAAACAATATGCATAATTACTTCTGGACTGCATTTCATATGTTGAGGAAAGTGAAATGATTTCAAATTTTACTTGTAAAAATTTGTTAATGCTCTGAGTATTTTTGACAGGTAATTATTTACTGATAAGGTATATTGTGTAAAAAAAAAAAATTAAGCAAAAATGGTAAAGGAAAATGGTTTTAGCACAGAATGCAATATGGTAGCTTGTGTAAAAATTGAATAATTGGAGCTTATCAAGTTCTACTTCTAATAAGAAAGTGACTTTAATTTCTGGAATGTTAAATCATTCAGTGATCTTTTTAGTTTCAATGTATAGTTGTGTTATGGAGCGTAGGAATGTTTCTAGAGGTCAGTTGATAAAAGCAGCATATGAATTTTCTTAGGTAAATTTGTTATTAAAATGTGGGTAGAATGACTTTTCCCTCACTTTTTAAATCCAGTCCCTTTGGTTTAAGATATAAAACCAAATTTTGGTGGTGTTTTTATTTTTAGACATGTATAAATTGAAATTAATTTTCAATAGTGCATTGCATTTTAGCATGGTATATTTTTATCGGATAACTCCTTTAAGAGTCTGCCTTGAATATTTATAGTCCTGCCTTTTGCAAACTAACAGTTATTTTAAAATGTTTCATATACTGTTGTTTTCTGCAAAGCCAAATGTAAGTGATAATCCTCACTTTTCTGCACTAGAGTGATTTGCAGAGGAACACCAGCTGATCTTTTATCTCTGCCTTTTCTCATAGGAACTTAAAATGGAAGTCAATGCAAATATGACAGCAATGTTATAATGCTGTAGAAACCTCTTGTGCTGGCTTAGTGAGATTTGAAGATTTGATATGTCCAGTTATATATATATTTTTTGAAGATTTGATATGTCCAGTTATATATATATTTTTTGCCCCTTGTTGAGATAACAGAACATAAACTGGCATAGAATTATTTTGTGTTTGTGTAGAATATGTCACTCATGGTGGTGTTTTTTAGTGTTTTGTTTGTTCTGTCTGGGTTTTTTTGTTGTTGTTGGTTTATGTTTTGGTTTTGTGGTACTGTTTTAGTTAAAAACCTAATGTAAAGGAAATTGAACTATTAATAACATTAGATTTTTTTTTTTTCCTTTTGGCAAAAGGATCCCACCCAGTTTAGTCAGATCATCACTTTGGCTATGAAGAGAAATTTAATTTTGTTATGGCAAATATCTAGAACTATACACGAGGGCCTATTTGTTAACAGTGCTATGTGTACATAATTTCAGTAAGAAATATTCTATTACAGAAGTATTTCTAGTTTACCTCTTTAGTTATGAGGTGTATCACGTTTTAAGGAAGCTTCAATTTCAAGCCAATTTCCCCACTAAGCAGTTAGGGAATATTCCCTCTCTCAGGTGTTCATCCTTCACTGGCATGAGTGACAGCATCCAAGAAATGCTGTAAAGGATGTGACAAATCTACTTGGTCTCGTTCCTTCTCCTTTCTAACTGGTGGACTTCCTCAACATGTCAGTGAGTAGCGTCAGTGCCTGAGAGAAAATGGAGTGACTTCCAGAGCATTCATGCTGTTTGAAATGGGGTCTAGGGGATTTAGACCCATGCAGGGTATTAGGGGTCTCCATTTCTGATGATCTAGTTCTTTCATGGTATTTCTTTCCCCTGAAGCAGGTCCCAGGCTTTAGATAAAACTGCTCTTAGGGCATTGTCACTTGCTTCCAAGGCACTTCTAGTAAATGTTTCACTAGACCATGGTTGCCTTTAGAAACCAGAGTTGTGCAAAGAGAAATTGGGCATACAAAACTATTGGACATATAGAAGCCATCCTCTAGTGAATACTGGATAGTAGATCAAACCTTGGCTTGCATAGACGTGTGGACTGATGAATTACCTACAAAACTTTTTGGGATGTGTAACCTTTTTCTGGAGAAGGGGAAGGTACAGCAATAATAACTACTTTAGGACCAAGTGATATGGGTTCCTTAGAAGGAGCTTAGTGTCTGAAAGGCTGCACGTTTTAGGCATAAGCATAAAATAAACAGTGAGTGGGACTATCAAGAACATGATTTATCAATGTGAGGAGTGGTGTCTGTGAAAATACTGCAGCTGATATGTTTCTTGAAGTCTATATGCCTTCTAAGCAAGCCTGCTTTTCTTGACTTTGTCTTGAATTTAGCCAGCTGTTCTTCTTTTTGGCACTAATTTTGGCTGAATGTTCAGATGCTGAGTAACATTGCTATTTTAAATATTCTTCCACATATCACTTATGTTTCATCTCGTGCTGTGAAAAAAACCTTTTGGAATGGCTTCCTATAGGTGTGTATAATTTACATGAAAAATGAAACTTGCTGAATGCCATAATCAGTTTTAAGTATATAGAAGAGCTGCTGACAAGAATGACCTTTTTAGAGAAGGACTTTTCAGGGAGTTTCTCTTTACTCATGTGGCTTGTTAGAAACCTCATTATCCCTTTAAAACTAATAATAAAGATTAAGAGTATTTTATTGATGTGGTAATAATAAGCCTTGATAAAGATTGATAATGTTATTAAGAACAAGATTAATAAAAATAATGAGCCCTTTATGATCAAAATAAAGAAATCTTTCAAGATAGTTACTTTGGACACTAACACAGCTAAGTTTCTAAGGTTATCCTGAAGTATATCTTCTTAGGATTTGGCAACTCTGATAAATAAAACTGTATTATATGTTGTTGGAAACTCTCTAATAATAATATCAACATTTCTTAGACCTTATGTTTCAGGGGATTTATGATACTCAATGACAAAAATTCACTGTGAGTTAAAGGCACAGTTTCTCTGGTCTGATTCTTAAAATATGGCATTCAGTGGGGATAAATGGTCTTTTTCAATGCAGTTTATAAAGTGTGCTATGGCCATTTTATTACTACTGTTTAACTGAATGTGACATGAAACCAGCCTCCATTAAAAAAATACTCAAGAGTATGAATATAAATCCAAAACTTGACATAATAGCTTCTGTTATTTTGGTTGGGAAAGGAGGGATTTCACCTCTTTAACTATATATAGTACTTCATGATTATTCCTGATATATCCCAGTTGTTTTAATTTTTTTTTTTAAATCCCACCTCTTCATATTTAGAAAGTAGAATTACTGTTCCTTCAGAGATGTGCAAGACAATAGTCCTAATTTAAGAAGCACCTACTTTTAACTCACTTTGGTATAAAGCTTGCTGCTGTATGCTCCAGTTAGAGAATAAACCAGAAATTAATCTGAAGGAGAAGCTATTCATTGTGAACATGCCAGCTTCTATAGTATCTTGGGTATTTTGAGCTACATTCTAAAACAAATAATACCCTTCTTAAAGAGAACAAAGAAAAAACTGTTCTTTAAATAGTGCTGTGTTGTCATGAAATACGTCCTTATTCTCAGGCAAATCCACTTTTAATAACACCCATGTTTTTTTAATATGCTGCCTTCATGAAATTTCTCTGCAGTAGATGAAGCTTCACTGTAGTGAAAAGGTCTGTGATGATGGATGGGGTTGTGAGACCAGAGATGCTTTTACCAAATATATCTGCTAGAACCCCACTGAATCTTTACAATGTGATGAAAGGGCCTCCTGGAAAATCCCTTGCTCCCTTTTCTTCTCTGTTGAAATGTGGTAGAGCATCCATCTTACAGAGATCTGAGTCATGTTTCCAGCTCAGCCTTTAAACTGTTGAATTGGTCACTTTCCTGCATGAGCAACAGCTTTTCTGGTGGATAAAATAGAGAAAAAATGTCAGTGATGATGTATCTTGTAAATGCTTTGAGGTCTAGGGATGACAATCAGAACTGGAAGGAATAAATGTTGAGGCATCTTACTATATGTACAGGTGCTGTAACAACATCCCACAAGGGAAAATACAATTTTTGACATTCCTAGGCATATATGGAAAATGAATAACCCTAACTAGAAAGCTGAACATGCTCTTTTTAATCTGGGGCAGCAAATGATGCGATGACAGATGCACCAGGGAGTGTCTACACTACCACAACCATATGGTGGCTTTAGGGAATGAACAGCTTTACCTCTCCCAGTGCTAAAACACAGCCATATGATTGTATAGTGAAAGCATGTAGCATCAGTGGGGAGAAAAGAGGTGGCTTTCCAAGGCACGTTAAAGTTGGTGTGAAATCACTAAACTGACCATTGCATTGGGGAAAGGGAAAAGGAAAGCAGAAGCATTTGGTGCCTTTGTGGTGGGAAGGAAATTAGCATGGCCATAGGTATAATTCTTAGTGTTTCAAGTTGTCATTTCTGGTTTGGTTTGTTTTTTTTTCGTTGTTGTTGTGTTTTGTGGTTTTGGTGTGTGGGTTTTTTTTTGTTTTTTTTTTTTAGGTTTTATTTGAATACCCTTTGAGTTAGGACTGAAGGTGAGCAAATTGTAACATTTGGAGTCAAGTGCTTTTTGATGGAAGTCGGATCTGAAGGGTAGGTAGGAGCAGCCTTGGCACAGGACACCACCAAAGTGGCTGGCTGTGTGTTAAATATGTTAGGCCATTTTAATAACACCTTATGTTCATCTATCAATATAAGGGATGTCTAAATGCTCTCTCTGGCTTCATTCTCCTGGGTCACCTTGTTTTACAGGTGACTTGTGACAAACAGTTAAGACATGGAGATGTCTCTCTTGTAGCTGTGGTCTTGTCCTGTCAGATGGTCCAGAGTGATCAGGGATAGAAGTGCCAGCAATGTCGGGAGGGGTTCTTCACTTACGTACAACAATGTGTGCACAAATACAATTTGCCAGGGTTATTCTGAGCTATTAATAGGATAATTAATCTGTCTTTTTCCTTTTCATTTGCAAGCAGAGCATTTTACAATGAAGAATTGTGTTATTCTGTGGCTGAATCCTGAGCAGGCTGTTTATTCCTGCTGAGGTAGATTAGTACCTTCAGCCAAATCAAAACCTAAATCTTCTCTGTGCTGAAGCTACATATGGTAGTAATATTTCCATGTGCAATGTAGGAATTCCACTGCAGACCTCTGCAGGTGATTAAAGGCCAGGGAGGATGATAAGTTGTTGAAAAGTAAGAAGAATGTAGTATTTATTATAACTTAAATATTTTTTACTGTCTTCAGGATGGGCAATTGTGTGATTAACATGACTGCAATCCTACAATTCTTTTGCAAACTATAGTGGTAACATTGGCCAGTGACAATGTAGAGGGTGGCTTTATCTGCACTGAAGATTGATGATATTCATTGGGACACACACCCACACACATCCATGCCTACCAGAGATACAGACAGTGCTTCTCTTTCCTCTGAATTTCATGCAATGAATCCTCTCCTGCCAGGGACTGCTCTTGCTCAAAACCATAGGAGCCTAGTAGTAGCATTAATGGGTCTGTGGTGCATTTATGTACCTGATGATGTCTACCTGTCTCACAGGGGTGAACAGCGAAGTGCCAGTACAAGTCTGTGGCTTGGGTGGCATGAAGTCAGACTGGGAAGAACAGCTGGCAAATGTAAAAAGAAGTCCCTGGCACCTCCCATCTCAGTGAGCACATCTGTTCTCTGACTGTAGTGTAGAATGTGGACATCTGTGTGTTACTTGTAGATGCTCAGGTGCAGTGTTGGCCAGCAGTGCTTGTGTCCATTTGAGACTGGCTGGAAGGACACACTCCCTTCCTTCCAGTATAGAGCCTGTCGGAATTACTGGGTGCTTGTGTTGGCACTAAACCCTGCTGTTCTGATGTGGGTCAGAGGGTTTATGCAGAAGGCATGGGGCTCAGGAATTAGTTCCAACACTGTTGGATCCCTTTCTTTAAATTAAGATTTATGTGTCTTAAGAAAGATCCAGAGTCTTGGATGGTGGTTGCCTGCCCTAGGCCAGCATTTGAGAAGTAAAAGGATTCTTGGTGTTCTCTTTTGCAGAAACTTGGCCTCCAGCAGCTTCTCTCACCACTCAATCACTGTGCTAAAGCCCAGTCAGTCCCTCTGCACCCTGACTTTCCTTGTGAGCCTAGAGCTATGTCTCTGGAGACTCCCATGTGGCCTCCCATCATGGGAAGTTCTTTTACTTTCTTATATTAAACAGTCATAAAGCCAAAGTCAATCAGTTATTAAAGAGGTGGCTTGTCAAATAAATTCAGACAAATAGTGAAAGATAGGAGGTCTATCCATGTGCCTGCTATTTTTATTGCTTCCTTTAACAGGTGAAGCAAATCAACTAAAGAATCTACCATTTGTATTTTAGCTCTAAGACTTTAGCTATAAAAGATCTGATAGAAATGTTACAATGCAGTTAAAGATTCATTTCTCTTAAAACTCTGATTAGAGACAGTTGCATCTCTAATGTGTCTGTCTTTCAACTGTACCATATAATACCATAAAAATCTAGTAGCATCATGACAGTAATATCACAGGAGAGACTATGGACCTAAGTTGTTAGCATATGGTATTAGAAATAAACTAATTCATTAAACTTTAATATAAAATAAAATGCATTTTTCATTTATTAAGGTTCTGCTCACGGGCTGATGATGTTAATCTGTACCATCCTTCATAATTGATCTTTATGCACAGCTTTATTGAACCAACAACATGGCCAGCTGGAATAAGAGAGGCATTAATGCAAAAGTATCTGTGATTGTAACTGCATATCTCTGAATATTATTTTCATAGAGCTATTTATGTATTTTTTTTTCTGCTCAGATGATATGCCCTTGACCTCACGAATACACAGTTTTCACAATACATCTGATCTTTGAGATATCAGTGCCAGTAACAAAGCATCACCTGGAGCTAGGAAAATGTAAATCAAGTAGAAGAGCACCAGCTGCTCCTGATCTGACCATGCTGCACTATACATTGTCCTACATTCATGATTTTATAGGGATGATTTTTAGAAGCAGCTTTTCCATCTGAAACTCCAAAAGTGTGGCAATGATATTCTCACTGAAAAGAACTTCCCAAGTGATTCTCAGCTTAAAACTCTTAACCTGGAAATAACTGAGTTATTTCTAACCTACGATTCTTTGACTGAGATTTCTGCCTTCTGCACAAATTCTGAGCTTTATGTCAGCTTGGTGAAATACAAGTTTTAAGAAAGGTAAAAGCCAGAAATAGCCATCACAGTGTCAAGCAGGGTCAAGCCCAAATGCAGCCCATGTGCCCACATTGATATTCTACTTTTTGCACTGACAGATGCAGGTTCCTTCATAAGTTGCAGGGCAGTTTATCAGATCCTTTGGCAAATCCCCTGCTTACACTTGATCGATGCCATGGAAAATTTTACTGTGTCAGCAACATCGATGTAACTGGTAAAAATGAACCAAGCACTGCTGCTTTTCCCAGTTGGATTTAGAAAGACTTTGCACTGACATGGGAGGAAGAAGAATTAAGACTTCATTTGTTATGGGAATTTCCAGGTGATTCTGACTATTTGAATACTGTATTTTTGACTTTTAGTTATGCACTGTGGAGAGGATACATTGGTAGAAAGGGGTGGATTCAGAGAGTACCAATTATAGCTAAAGCTATTTAGAAATGTTGAAGCTCTGTTTCAATGCCAGTAATTTAGTTTAGCCAGTAAAGCTAAAAACTATCAATATGTGGTTTTGGAAAAACACAGTCTTTCTGAAGATTTGTATTCGATAATATCCTTTTTTTTATCATGAACTTAGTGTTTCTTCCAGATGCCTGTTTTGTCAGCTCCATCACACCATGTTTATTTTAACTTATATCTCAGGTTAAATCTACCACATCGGCTGCAGCGATCAAAAAACTTGGTGCCTGAAGCCAGTTGCAAATGCCACTGTAGCAAAACTGTCACCACCGCTTACTCAGGCTGAAGGGAGGGAAAGCTTACTTGAGATGTGCAGCTCAGTTAGTCTAATTCATTTTTGGTTACATCAGGGTAATTATTTTGTTAGCTTTAAACTATTTAATTTTTCCTAATAAAAATATACAGTAGGCACTATCTCATATTTGAGTAGAAAAGCTACGTGAATGTATACATTTTCACTCCATTAAAAAAAAAACTATGCAGTGCAGCAGTTGTATATCAATGTGCAGATCTGTCACGTTTTTCATGAACTTTACGTGACAACTTATGTTCAAGACAAAACAAAACCCCATGGCTACTTTTACTGAATTTTCAGGGCTACCATATTCAAGTCTTTCACAGAACTTATATAAAATACTTAATGCTAAATGTGTAACAACTACTAAACTACCTTCTTGATGTGAGTGGGAAATCACTGTTTATTTTATCTACCACTGGAACATCTGTATCTGAGTAAAAAATAGTTTATGCCTCTAAAATTTCATTTGAATATACATTCCGTGTGTTACTTAAGTGCATTTCATTTGGGGCGGTGGAGGACAGCAGCACTGCAGCAATCACATCCTTTTGACTTAACTCAAATTGGAAAATAAGAAAGCTCTGAGAAACTGAACAATTTGGAAAACCCCCAGTATTTTCTTCAAATACAATTTTGGTTGATGACTTCATACCTTCCTGCTTTCCTCCTTTTTTTTTTTTTAATATATATATTTTTTTTCTATATAGACAAATGACCTTTTAGAATGAAAGTTGACTGGCATAATAATACATGCCTTACTTTAATACCCAAACCAGCTGGTACTGCCTGGTGCTTAACAATATTTAAAAATAAATAAATAAGTAACCCCCAGACAAAACGCACATTATTCCCCAGATTCTGTTGCAGTTTGCAGAACAGCCTGTCTTGATAACTTGATATCTGACCTTATTCTTAAATATCTTGAGTACAGCCATAAACGTTTGCCAGTGCAGCAGGTTTAACAAACCACCATCTACTTTTGCCAGTTTACTTTTTCTATATCAGTTTAATTGGCTTATGCAAGATATAATCCCAACTGACAGGGTAAAATTATTTTGTGATAATAGCACTCTGTGACAGCTGTAGTATAAATGCACAGTACCTGGTGCAGCATTTAGCAGAGTTAAGTTCTGATTGATAGGATGGAAACCTCCATCCTTTTCTCTGAGAAATGAAAAGCTGTTCTGACATACTAAAGCAGTTGGGTGAACAGCCATAAATAAATGGTCCAGATCTGTTCCCACCTCAATGTGAGCGCTTATATTGTTAGTATCTACACATGAAACTATCCATGATTTTGAGCATTCATTACAAAAACCCTTCACTGCTGGATCTCTAATTTTATGCCTAGATTCTTGGATTTATTGTTATCTGCATTTTTTTTTCCTTGTTGAATTGTAATAAAACCCTTCCCTTTTTGTCCTATATTTCCATTATTTCACCTGCTTTTTTTTTTCTTTCCCTTAAGATCATCATGTCGATTCTATTGAAATGTGAAACAAATTAGTTGTCTTGTTTTCACATGATTTGTCCTACGTCTAATAGGCAGAAAAATTTATTCTTTCCTTCCTATCTGTCTTACAGAAATATTCATCTGATGAGCCTTCTCCCCCCCCCCCCCCTTTTTTTTTTTTTTTCTTTCCAACAACCAGCCCTCGGTCCTTTTTTCTGCTTCTCTTTATTCTCTCCACGACGAGCATTTTGTTGGTCACA